>OZJO01000146.1:0-13357 GCA_900406225.1 Acrobeloides nanus
TGCGTTTATTGCTGCATCCATTTCTTGTTGGCTCCATTTCCAGCCAGTGGACCAAGTTTTTGGAGATGTTCCTAAAATTTTTTTGCTAAATCATACTTTTAGTTAAATAAAATATTAAATAATCTTTCTAAAGTTTTTATAAACACATACCAAGCCCTATTAAAGGCATTAATTGTCCATCATGTAGCTTAAATGTTCCGCCTAATACGTGTTGTGGGCGCATTCTAAAAATTATAATAAATTCACGAATCCGAAACTTGCAAAAAGTTCCGACTCATTCAATTCTTTATTTTTTTAGGACGAAAGATTAGTAACGTGGAAATGGAGCCAACAAGAAATGGATGCAGCAATAAACGCAGCACTCGAATCTGGTTATAGACTTTTTGATACAGCACATGTTTATAATAACGATGATGTTCTTTCGAATGCATTTAAAGTACTTAAATCTTTAATTTTGAAGACAAACCGATCTGAATAGTGGTTCAGTCTTATGCTTTTATTTAGAGATTGCTATCGAAATTTAATCTGACAAGAGAAGATATTTTTGTAACCACTAAAGTTGAAATTATCATTCCTAATGTTCAAGAAAATGCAAGAAAAATATTGGACAAATCTAAACAAGCTTTTGAATATCTTGATTTAGTGCTTGTTCATTATCCAAAATATTGGTACATGAAAGAAAACGATTGTAAAGACACCAAATTTATCCAATTTGAAAATTGTTTTGGGTTATTGATTTATTGAAACGAAAACATGAATCAGGGTTTTCATTTCAATAACCCAACATAATGACAAATTGGATAATTTTGGTGTCATTTATTCGCCTTGGCGAGTTATAAAAAATGCCATCTTTCTTTTTTAAATAAAAAAGCAAAAGAGTTAAAAACAATTGGACAAAATTCAAATTGTTTATCGTTAGTCGATTGTCTATGTTTCTAACCATTCGGGTATAAAGAATTGGATGAGTCGGAACTTTTTTGCAAGTTTCGGACGCCTTGAAAGATTATATAGACTAAATAAGGTCTCATTTGAAACAATCAATAAGTTAATGTAAAGAAATCGATAAGAAATGTCTACAAATTTCATAAATAAATAAATTTATTCATATAATCTGTTTCACCAATGGAAATCCTACTACATTAAACGTGTAATGTTTGTAAGATATGTCGGATGATGTTGCCCTTGGGGTAAAAGTAATACATATTACTTTTTTCCAAAAAGTTCTCCAAATCAGCTGATTTTTTGTTCTCGGGGGTTTTTCGACATGGAGAACTCGAATCTAAAAGAATTTTTTATTTTGACTGATGAAAGGGTTGAATCGAAACCGAAAACAAAAAAGCCATATATATACTTTTTCAAAAAGTTCTCTTTTTTGAATGCGCTCAGAGAGGGGAAGAAGAGGTGAATATAGAAAGATAACGGAAGAAGAATTAAGTGTGTAAATCGCTCGAAGGGGGAATTTCACACTCACCTCTTCTTATCCCCTTCTGGCGCGTTAGCGCTCGACCTCCCGATAATATTGGTAACCAATCAAAATAACTAAAAATCAAAATAACTAAAAATCAAGATAACTAAAATCAAAATAACTAAAATCAAAATTCAGAATCCGAATTCAGAATCCTAATTCAGAATCCGGATTCAGAATTTTGATTTTAGTTATTTTGATTTTAGTTATCTTGATTTTTAGTTATTTTGATTTTTAGTTATTTTGATCGGGAATCGATAATATTTGTAAAAATAGTTTTGTTTATGGTACTAGTGAACATTAGGTATCGTACTTAACATGATTTTTTTTCAAAAACATTTTAACTTTTTTTGGAAATGACCGCAAAAATTACCTTTAGGGGTAAATTTATCGATTGCTCATATTTCTGAACCTTGAAAATGCTTCCCTAACGTCGATTCAGAATATTGTATCGAAGCGAAAATGGAAAAAGTTCGAATTTTAACCATTTTCGTTTTAATAGAATATACTGAATCGGGATCAGGAAAGCATTTTCAAGATTCGGAAATGTGCGCAATCGATTTCCAGCATAAAGTTACCCCTAGAGAGATTATTTCCAACGAAAAAGTTAAAAAAAATTTTTGAAAAAAATTTACGTGCGACACCTAATGTTCACTAGTACCAAGTTTATTTTTATTTTAATATTTTCAAGATTAAAGTTTATAATTTACAATTATAATATATTCCACTGATTACAGGGTGTATAGTGTCCTTTGTGACCTTTATCCAAAGTTAGCAGTTTTTTGATATCTTCATCAGATAAATCAATATCCAAAAATTTTAGATTTCCTCTAATTCGTTCGGGATTTACAGATTTTGGGATAACACCAACATTTTGTTTGTAAGCAAAGGCTAGGAGTAAATGCTGAAAAATTTAAATTAATGCTCTACCGATTATTTGATATCCCTAGTTCGATTAAAGAAATAAGAGACGTACACGGGTCCCGGGAATTGCATAAAAGTCATCTGGAAAGCAAACCGGCATGGCTAAATGGTTAGAACTCTACGATTACACTTTAAAGGACCAGGGTTACGAAAATAGATTTTTTTTTAAAGTAGCCTTATCTTGTAGAGCACAAAATTCTTGACAACTTTGGTCAGTAAAGTTATGTATTTTGAATGAATTTTATTTTGTTAAAAGTTCCCAAAGTATTCGCGTCAATACACAACAAAATTCAAATTTTGTGGAGGAAATTTTCATTTTTGCATCGATTTTTTAATTTTTCAAGAAATGTACATTGTAGCAAGTTTTTATAACTCGCCAAGACGAATAAAATGGCACCAAAATAATCAAATTTGAAAATGGTTTTGGGTTATTAAAACGTTATCATATCCGAGCGATATTATTCAATTTTCGAGAACGTGCACCGGAGGCGGCCATTCAACCTAGAAACCCATCAAGCTTCAACTTCAACCTGTAATGAAGTTGAATATTTTGCTGCTAATTCTTTTAACACATGTTCATTATAAAGTTCTTCGTTATTTCTAGCTAAAGAAGTATGAGCCTAAAAACTATCTTATTATAAAAAAAACTCAAATTGGAGTTACTTGTAAAAAAATTCCGTTCTCTTGACAATATTTTTTCAATTCAGGCCTACACAAATGTGGATGGAATTCACATTGATTAACAGTAGGTGGATATTTAACTTTTGGTAACAGTTCTTCAATATGTCTAGGCTCAAAATTTGATACGCCAATTGAAAAAATTTTTCCCTTATCTAAATTTTTCATTTTTACAATTTGGAGTATTCCAAAAAAGGTAGGTGTACAATCAGTGCCGTAGACAGAATTTTCCAGTATTTCTGCAGAATTTCTGGCCTAAAACCTTATGACACCATTTAAGATTGTTCAATTTTTTTATCAATTTTTTCTCCTACTCTCTGGCCCTATCATAGTCTAATCCTATACTAACTTGGTCTATCTACAGGGTGCGGAAAAGTTCTTGCCGCAAAATCATAAATATAAAAAATCTATTCTTGTGTCCGTTCGTACATTACCATGAGATCTTGGGTCGGTAAATCGGATTGACATGCGGCCTTTTTTATTAATAGGTAGGGGCTATGTGTGCAGGAAACTAAAAAAAAAGAAATCGGATACGAAAATTTTTTTCATTTTTTACCTCTTGGGGGAAAAAATCGAATTTTCAAAAAGTTCAAATCGGCAGATTTTTTTCAAAAATATATTCCCATGTCGCTGAAAAAAAAACAGGAAAACCATGTCGCATCAGATGTATCTGTCCGGCCCCTTGTAAATGTATGATCTAGGTCCACTTAGGGGTGCCCAATTTTAACAACCTTTATATTCCTCCAAAACATCATAAATTTCATATCGATCATTTTGATTATCTTTAGAATCATTTTCTCTTCTAGGACCAATGCCAGGGGCTGCAAGGGCCTCGTACTTTGGATAATGAATAAGTATTAAATCGAGATATTCAAAAGCTTTTATGGATTTGTCCAATATTCTGCGCGTATTTTCTTGAATATTAGGAATGATAATTTCAACTTTAGAGGTAACAAAAATATCTTCTCTCGTCAGATTAAATTTTGGTAGTAATTTCTAAATAAAAAGATAAATTACTTGTTTCCTTTCCTAATATTGGTTAAAATTTATAAAAATTTAGGGTCTTCTAAAACATTAATCACCCTTTAATCTTCTTATATAAAACTGTGCGTGCGCAAGTGCGGACTAACTTTTGAAGGTGCGATCCAAACCCTTCTATCGATATACCATTGTGAAAAGGGCGAAATTCTACGATTTTTGACACCAAATCGAGGGAGGTACCCATACCCTAAAGACCCCCCCCCTAAATTTAGAGGGGGAGTACCTAGCATCGTGCAGCGGTTTTGGGGGGCAGCTAGCAGCTCGCGGGGAGGGTAGCTAGCAGTGCTAACGGCGCGCTTCGCGCGCCGTTTGCTTTTTTTTAAACCTTTTTTGGTCCTTTTTTTAGTTGTCTGAACCCACCTAGCATAAAGTCAAAATTTTTTGGAGGTCCTTTAGGGTATGGAGGTACCCCACTGGAAAAATTAGATGCTTACGTTAAATGCATTTGATAACACATCATCGTTGCTATAAAAATTTGCTGTATCAAAAAGTCTATAACCAGATCCGAGCGCAGCTTCTATAGCTGTATCCATTTCGAGTTGACTCCATTTCCAGCCGGTAAGCCAGGTTTTTGGAGATGTGCCTGAAAATTTATGTTCACTAATGGAGATGAAAAAGTGACACTCGGGACAGTCCGAACCAGATAGACCGATGCGCGGCCCTGATCTTTCCTATCATTTTAGTATTGCACTACTCACTTCCTTTAGTTCCGTCCCAGTCAGTAGCGGTTTTGGGATTTTATTTGGGGTGGGGCAACTAGGTAAAAACCTCATTTTTCTATCGAATTTTGGCAAAAATGCCATTTTTTTAAAGAAATTTTCGTTTTGAAGGTATGCCCCTGCCGCTGGATCTGATCCCAGGACCTTTCTCGGATCGAAAAAAGATCCTGTGGGTGTTAAACAAGCATACCAAAGCCAACTAAAGGAATTTCATGCCCATCAAGTAGCTTAAAAGTTCCTCCTAATACTTGTTGTGGGCGCATTATTTGCTTGATTTGGACTAAATAAGTTTCACGTGAAATACAGAAAGATTTTTAGACTAACAAAGTTTCACATGAAACAATCAATAAACTAATGTATGAACTCTGATAACAGTTGATTAAAACCATCATAAATAAGTTAAATTGAAGTTTTTTGTGAAAAGATTTTTGTATTTGGCAAAATGTTTTGTATATCTTTTTGAAAATTTTTAATTTATAAATATATACCAGCTAGATGATAAAGCCATAGCAATGTCATATGTTGAAAAATTAGTAGAATATAATGTAGGTAGAACAATTTTGGAAGGATTTTTAGCTATACCATCATATGTAAGTAAAATTGATGTCAAGTTACCAGCAGTTATTATTTATCCAACTTATGAAGGAAGAAATGAATTCGTAGAAGGAAGAGCTACTGAATTAGCCAAAGTATAATTTTTAAGCCCTCAGAAAATCTCCATTTATGGGGGAGGCACAGCTAAATTTTTGTTTGAAAGATCTCCGATTCACGAATACCATGTATATCCCCTTTTCAACTTTCAGTTAAGTAATGTAAGGGGAGATGTTTTTTGTCTTTTATGAACTTGATTTTAGTTAGGTTTTGTTTCCTTGGCTGCGGATGTTTATGGAAAAGGGATTATAGGAAAAAGTAGAGAAGAAAGTTTGTTATTGATGAAACCTTATAAAACTAAAGAAAATCGATCGACATTATTAAAAGGGCGTACAATAGCAGCATTTGATTATGTAAAATCATTGCCTTACGTAGATGATAAAAAGGTAATAGACAAACTATAACCTTACTGAATTCAGGCTTTTTTGGAACCCAAAAAATCAGAAGCAAGCTATCTTTCCAATTTTCTGAGCAATATGTACAGAGTGTTCCAAAAAAGGGCACTTTTTGCGATTTTTGCACAATTTTTACAAAATTTTTCAAGTTTTTTAATTTTCACCAAAATAACCCTACAGGGGGTTATTCTATGCGAGAAGTCGATTGTGCGCATTGCCGAACCTCGAAAAAACTTCCCTGCTCCTGTATTAGCCTATTTTCGCTTCAATACTCTTCCCTGATCCAGGGTCAAGGAATCGTTTTCAAGGTTCAAAAGTGCACGCCTCGAGTTGACGCTATTTTTAGGCAAAAGTAGCCTTTTTATTTTTGGTGAAAAATTCCATTTTATTGAAAAATTTGAAAAAATGCCCTTTTTTAGAGCTGATGACCAAGAAAGGTTCACAAGATTTTTCTGTGAGGGGGTAAAGAGGCAAATTTAAATCTTTTTGTGTCAGGGAAGGGGTCCCATTTCTAACCACATGCAAATATATGGTCTTAAAAGTTTTTAATTCGAAAAACATTAATTATTTTTTAGATTTTTGCCATTGGCTATTGTTTTGGAGGTCTTGCTGTTTTGGATCTAGCTCGATATAACATTGATCTGGCTGCAGTTGTTAGTTTTCATGGAACTTTAAAACCAATCCCGGACGCTGAATCTCCAGAAACATTGAAGCCTATTAATACGCGTATTTTAATTTGCCATGGAGATTCAGATACACATATCCCTTTAGAAGATGTAAACTGTAGCTTTTGTAAAAGAACAATTATATATTTTTTAGGTGTTAAATTTTACGGTAGAAATGAAAACCAGAAAAGCAGATTGGCAATTTATTACGTATTCCAATGCTAAACATGGCTTTACTGAACCTCGTAAGTATAAATAAAAGGGGAAGGTCAAGATTTGGTCCAGTTTGAGTGGTGTAGTATGATTTTGGATTACTTTTGAGTGGGGGGACCTAAATTTTGGCCTCTCATGAGTGGGGGAAGAGCCTAGAGAACCTCCTTTTCACCTCTGCTCGTAAGTTTTTGTTGTAAAAAAAACTTTCTTGGCGGAGATAATTGTCAGCAAATACCTAGCAAAAAAATCAAGGTGACACTTTAGAGCTGCTTATTATTTGCTTAAAAAACATAAGTAAATTTTTAGATCTAGCTAACTCTCTGTATGAAGGTATTGGCTATGATGAAAAAGCTGCCAAACGCTCATGGACTGCTATGCTAAACCTATTTGCCGAATTTGTTGGAAATGTTGACAAAATCTAAATTTTTAAAATTTATTGTTTTTTTAAATTTTATTTTTTGAAGCATACAAAAAGAGTTAGAAAATGATATATTAGAAAAACTATTAACTTTAGCTAAATTTTTATGCCACTGGTTATCGCTGAATATTTCTTCATTCAACTTTACTTTTATTCCCTCGAGTTCAGTTTTAATACTCCAGTTAGTTCTATTTAAAACATTTTGAATTTGTTGTAATTCTTGGGTTGGAGTGATGGTCATATTTGACTTGATTGCCTAGATTGAGATCAAAAAATCGGTGAACATTTATATTCCAAAGGGTAAAAAGTGAAAAAATTTTGTCTCCGATTTCGATGATTTTGGTGTCAATTATTTTCTTTCATCGTCCCCAACAACTTTTGTTTCGGCTGTCTTGGTTTAAATCAAACGTTTTTGAGATCGTCTGTGCACAAGACAGACAAACATTACACGTTTAATCTATTGGGTTGATCTAAAAGTTCTCGGACTTCACTTTACACTTCTCATCTTCGAAGTTGAGAAGTGAATAGTAGGATTTAAAAAAAGCCTTGGTCCCCTTATATTTTTACCCAAAATTTTGGATAAATTTCGATAAAAACATAAGGGGATCAAGGCAAAAATCAAGCACACAAAATCTCAAAAATTTGCTAATTTTTCACTAAACATTTTTATGTTTGAGCATTTTCACCTTAAAAATAAGTATTTTTCATCTAATTATAAATTCGTAATATTAGTTTTATATAAAATTTTTGGAGGAATTTTATCCAACTGAAACTGTCATTTATAGAATAATAAGTAGCACTTCTTCACAACTTTGGCTCCAAAGTTCATTAAAAATCAATTTAGCGGTGTTTGTTTCGCCGTACAGTCCTTTTTGATTGAATATTCAATCGGAAAGGGGTTGCACGGCAATTCTCAAGCTATTCGTGGCACAGGTGTAGATAATGATACATATGCCTTGTGAATCTTATATAAATGTTTGGGCTCCCGAAAATTTAGTAGTGTTAAAAAATACAATGTCTAATAGTTTATATTTGTTTCTTGGTCTAGCAAAATATTCAAAAGAGATTTTTGAAGTGTTTGTTATAGTGATTAGTCTTAATTTAGATAATCAATATGGCAGACACTTCAGAAACCTTTCCTGGATAAGCGACATTATTCGACCAAAAAATTTTTCGATTTTCAGAAAGGGTGATTTAAGGGTTATGTAACCCAAATTTTGGGTTTTTTATTCCTCCTCTTCCTTGCAATCCAGCGTTTTTTGGCTTTGACTCTTTTCTGGCTCTGCTCTTCTCCAAATGCTACAGACTCGTTTCTTATAAATATTAACTACAGGGTGCGAGATGAAACTGCAACACTTGATTTTTTTGCGTTTTCATTTTTTTTTCAACAAATTTTATTTAAAATTTTGTTTTTAGTGTTAAAATGAATGAATTGAGACCTGCCATAATTAGAGCGCATGAAAATGGAAAAGGAGTATGTGAAATTGCGCGGTTTCTTGATATTGAACCGTCGATAGTATCTCGAACAATCAAGAAATTTGAAGAAACCGGAAGCAACGAGCGCATCTTATTCCATGGGCCAACAATGGTTTTAGCGACGATGAGTGGACTTTTCAACAGGACGGTGCCCCAGGACACAAAACAATCGAGACCCACAATTTCATTATGCGAATTGCCCTGATTTCATATCGGTCGATACCCATTGGCGCAACAACGACGGTGAATGGCCGCCAAACTCACCAGATTTGAACCTTCTGGATTACTCTGTGTGGAGCATTCTAGAAGAAAAAGCGTGTGCGAAACCCCACCCGAATGTGGAATCCTTGAAGCAGCTTTGAAGAAGGCATGGAACGAAATCACCTTGGAAACTTTGATCAAGATCGTGGACAACTTTCCGAAGCAACTGAAGGCCTGCATAGATGCAAAAGGCGGACATTTTGAATAAATCTTGTTGTTGTAATTGTTATTTGTTGTATTCTAAATAAATTTGTTGAAAAAATGTTATTAAAACGCAAAAAAATCAAGTGTTGCAGTTTCATCTCACATCTTGTATAAATTCCAAGCAAATAGAAATTTTTATTAACTTCAAAATTTGTATCACAAATAAGCTTATGTAAAAAATAAGTAGCCAAGTTTGAGAACCTTATCATAATTTTCAAATTTTTTAACAGACTTTTTGTCTTAAATCTCAATTTTATAACAACAATAATAATCTAAATTTAAACATAGAAATAATGCGTATATTAAAAAACAAGCTCAACAACAATTTAAACAGTATGAAAAGATGCTTTTTGTACAGAAAGACATATAGATAACAATTTTGCTCAAAAAGCAAAAATGAAAAAAAATTTGTACAGAAGAGTATATAGATGGTTAGCATTTTTGAGCATTTTTAATGGGATCTCTTAGATGAGGTCGTTGAGTTCGGCGTAGTTGGTTCAGAATCTCGAAGATTTCCACCTGTATACCCATGCTTGTATTCATGTTCGGAGTGAGCTCGACGGATGTTCTTCTTTTTGCGCATCACCGTGTGGAACATCGGGGACTATAAATAATCAGATTTATACAATTCTTTGTGAAAAAAATTTAAATGGTTACTATGTTAACCTGATCATCGCTACATGCACCACACGAGGAGGCACTCGAGGAAGTTATGGTGCAACGGTGTGCTAGGCTGCTGCAACGGGTGGTGCGGGTACTGGAATTCGTGCTGGAAGCTGGGGAAATGGCTCCGGTTCTTTGTTGGAGTTCTTCATCTAGACATGCAAAAGGGTTAATTTTTTGGGAGAATTGTGAAATAGGAGAGGTGAATGTGTGTCTTCAAGCATATATGGGCATTACATGGGCAAGGGGGTGTGCTTCAAAAAATGTGTCATTAATGAATATTAAAGGACCAGGGTCATGAAAATTATTCCATCCTCCAATATTTTAGTTGGAAAGGGGATTGCTCTTATATACCTGTAAAGAAAAGTGGTAATGGATATATACCTGCTTCAAAAAGATTAAAATCTTTATTTTCTGACATATTTTGCAAAGTTGGAGCCCTGGCTTCAACAACTACCGGTTCATAGGATAGCAAAATGTAAATTTTCGGGCCAAATAAGAAGGTAAGTAGGATTGTGCCGCAAGATAGTGATTCTAATATTATAACATAATCCTAAAAAGTTTGATCATAATGATTTATTTTTTTTCCTACTCTATAATCATTAGGTATTAATGTGTACAAAATTGTCCAGACTACAAAGAAAACTACACAAGTTAGTGAAGCCAAGAAAAGCCATTTTGTTTCCTAAATTAAATCATAAATAAAACATCTAAAATTACTTGTTTGAGTATCACCCTTTCCTAATTATAGGCAACTTTCTTCAAGAATTCAATTTTTTGGGAGGTAGTGCCCTCTCTCAACCGATAGGCTAATGCAGCCACTACTCCCCATTCTGGGGGTAAAACAAACCAAAAGTTTGACAGAAGGTTTGAGTGGGACGAGGTAAAAACATTTGGCACAGATTTTTTCTGGATATTACCTTATAGTTGCGTTTAATATTTCTGTTTTGAGCATTTATAAAAAGTGCCAATAAAAGTAGGATGATGACATAAGCCTGAGCCAACAAGAAATCATATTTGTTGTAAGCACAGATAAGTTGGGTTTCAAGATTTTCGATAGTCCAAGCAGACATGAAGGGTTCAGCTACCCATCTAAACTTTGAAGATTAAAAAATGAACAAAAAATTCCACCCTAGTACGGGTTCGATTTTTTGTCGAACCCGTGGGTGGATGAGGCAAAAAAGTGGAATAATGAGATTTTATATGAATTTTGAACGCGAAATTTTTTAACAAATGTCCTTTCTAGGGATAATTTTAGGTAGGGAATCGGTGCGCGCATTCCCGAACTCTGAAAATGCTTTCCTGACCCTGGTTCAGAAAAAATTCGGTTTTTGAAGCAAAAATGGTCATTTTTTCCTGAATCAATGAAGCATTTTTAGGATTTGGGAATGTGCTTAATCGCTTCCCTGCATAAAATTACCAAATTACCCCCAGAGGATAATTGTTAGAAAAAAATTGCAGATCCTAAATTCTTGTAAAAATGTCAATATTCATTATTTTTTTTTGCCTCACCTGTATATTTTAAATTTTGCTTATGTATGGTCCCTTCATGATTTATGCAAATTTCAAGCTCTTTATATTTCATACCTGACATTTAAAGCCAGTTGGACTCCAAAAATGAAGAACAACAATAACCAATAATTCCAGTAGCTTATATGATGTGCTGTATTGAAGCCGAGTGCTTCAGCATTTCTTAATTGGACGGCTTTTGTGATCATAACACCGAAACAGATAGTATAAGCGGTGCTATGAAGCACTACTCGACATCGGCAAACCTAAAAAATCACAATTTTTCATTTTACAAGCTAGTCATTCCATTCCACTTGGAAGTCAAAAATAGTCAAATGGTTATGTCATCATTAGTTGAGTAATTTCAGCCGGTAGATAGGAGAGTAGCACTTATTCAAGGGCGTAGCTAGGGGCTTTCCGGGCAATTGCGCTTGAAATCGGCCAAAGGCCGAAAAAATGCGATTTTTTACCATTTTTCCCCGAAAAATTGGCATTTTTGGATCATTTTTGGTAAATTGCCCTTTGAATGAAATCCTGGCTACGCCAATGCACATATTTTTCAATTTTTGAAAAAAAATCGAACAGATATAAGGGGATGGCTCGCTTGAAGGAATTAAAAAATTGCATACAAATTATGAAATAAAGAAAAAGTAATCAAAAATACATACAAGTTAAGATGGTGTAAACGGGGGTTGAAATGCTATGATAACCCGCTTATTCGGACCTTGTATGAAAATGTATTAGTTCCGACTCCTATATATAGCGTTGTGTATAAATAAAAGTCTCTATCACACATCAGAAAAGAATTTAGAGAAAATTTCTAAAATTAAAGATTTGAAAATTTTTGAAAAAATCAAAAACAACAAAATTTTCTTGAAAGACAAAATTTTTAAGATTCGATCTTTGAGCGAACGAATTCACAAAATATAAACGTCATAGTCATTGACTATCCAGCCCCAATTTTTTAAAACTCTCATGTTGAAATCACATGTGTACAAATCTCCCCCCCCCCCGAAACCTCACCGAATTTCGGGCCCGCATCCCGCGGGCTCCTGGGATGCGGGCGAAATGAGAGAAAAATTTTGTGGCTCNCGCAAATTTTGCGGGTGAGACCCATTTCGCCCGCATCCCGCGGGCTCCTGGGATGCGGGCGAAATGAGAGAAAAATTTTGCGGCTCGCCCGCAGCTGCGGGCAAATTTCCTATGATTTTTCCCAAAAATTTTCTTTAAAAAAGGTCGTTTTTTTCGCCCGCAACAAGTTTCAATTTTCGGGGGGGGGGGGGTTTGTACATGTGTGGTTGAAATGAACTAAATATCATTTTAAAATATAAGGTATCAAAATATAACATACATAATACAATTGTCAATATTTATACGTCATATGCTAACAAGTTCTGTTAGAATAATTTCTCTTTTTCTCTATTTTCTTTTCCGACTTGTGGTAGAGATATTTATTTAGACACAATGCTTTATATAAGCAATGGAACTAACATAATTTCATACAAGGTCCGCTGTAAGCGGGTTATCTGTCAAATAACCCCCGTTTACGCCAACTTGACCTGTATTTTTGTTTTTTCTTTTCTTGATTTTAAAATTTTGATGCACTTTTTTAATTTATAGGGAAATATTTGAAGTTTTGCATAAACCTTGAAACATTTTTTTTAAAGGATTATAGGCTTTTTTGGCCAAAATGCAAAAATTTGAAAATTTCAACAAAAAATTATAACGTTGGGATGGTTGTGGTTCCAGTTTCGAAACCAGAGGAATCTTCCTCCCCAAAACCAAACATTTTTAAGAAAAATGATATTTTCACCAAAAATTGGCAAAATTTTGACAATTTCTTAATAAACTTGCTCCCCCAAATCAAAACTTCTCTTCCAAAAATTTAACCCGAATTACGACAATGGGAGAGGGGAACACAAACACTATGGCTATGCTACTCAATTGAGTTCTTTATTCAACATTAAAATTCTTACCAGATCAGTTGGATCAAAAACAAAGAAGTATGTCGTAAAATACAATAAAATAATTCCGACTAGTAGAGTAATGCCCAAAGATTGGTTTCCTTTAACCAC
>OZJO01000146.1:13457-28709 GCA_900406225.1 Acrobeloides nanus
GGGTTCGAATCCCGCTTGGAGCAGAATTTTTTTGCACAAGAAAGTCCATTTTTTGTGCAAAAAAATTCTGCTCCAAGCGGGATTCGAACCCGCGACCAAAAAAATTTTTGTAGGGGGTCAGGGAAATTTTTTTAAAATTTGTGATAAAGACAAAAATATAGATTTTGGTCTCTAGAATTATATATATTTAAAAAATTTTAATTTTCACCAATACAAAAAGATTCTGTCATGGTAAAAAAGAGATTTTGACAGAATTTGACAGATTTTGACTGTCAAAATCTGTCAAATTCTGTCAAAATCTGGCAAAAACCGGAAAAAACCGGTTTTTTCTGTCAAATTCACAACCCTAATTACACGTTAGAAAAGAATTTAATGGAAAAAAGAAAATTTCTAAAATTAAAGATTTGAAAATTTTAAAAAAAATCGAAAACAACAAAATTTTCTTGAAAGATAAAAATTTTAAGATTCGATCCTTGAGCGAACGAATTCACGAAATATATACATCATAGTCACTTGACTATCCAGCCCCAATTTTTTAAAACTTATGTTGAAATGAACTAAATTTTATCATTTTAAAATATAAGGTATCAAAATATAACATACATAATACAATTGCAAATATTTATACGTCATATGCTAACAAATTCTGTTAGAATAATTTCTCTTTTTCCCTATTTTCTTTTCTGACTTGTGGTAGAGATATTTATTTAGACACAATGCTTTATATAAGCAATGGAACTAACAAAGTTTCATACAAGGTCCGCTGTAAGCGGGTTATCTGTCAAATAACCCCCGTTTACGCCAACTTGACCTGTATTTATTTTTTTCTTTTCTTGATTTTAAAATTTTGATGCACTTTTTTAATTTATGGGGAAATGTTTGAAGTTTTTGCCCTAAAACCTTGAAACATTCTTTTTAAAGGATTATAGGCTTTTTTCTCAAAAATATAAAAAATTGAAAATTTCAACAAAAAATTATAACGTTGGG
Organism: Acrobeloides nanus; assembly: GCA_900406225.1. Classification (NCBI taxonomy): domain Eukaryota; kingdom Metazoa; phylum Nematoda; class Chromadorea; order Rhabditida; family Cephalobidae; genus Acrobeloides; species Acrobeloides nanus. Next base: position 14,445 of record OZJO01000146.1, read on the forward strand.
AATGGCTGTGGTTCCAGCTTCGAAATCATAGGAATCTTCCTCCCCAAAAACCAAATATTTTAAAGAAAAATGATGTTTTCACCAAAAATTGGCAAATTTTGACAATTTCTTAATAAACTTGCTCCCCCCAAATCAAAACTTCTCGGAACTACGATACTGAGAGAGGGGAACACAAACACTATGGCTATGCTACTCAATTGAGTTTTTTATTCAACATTAAAATTCTTACCAGATCAGTTGGATCAAAAACGAAGAAGTATGTCGTAAAATACAATAAAATAATTCCGACTAGTAGAGTAATGCCCAAAGATTGGTTTCCTTTAACCACACGGAAGTACATTTTTACAATAATCAGTACGAACACAATCAATGCTAACAATAGAAAGATCGAAATGAGCGCCAAGAAAATGTAATTGGTTGGATCGGAACGCCATGCTCCAGTATGCCAAGTGGAAAATATCTAAAGCCAGTTTCTTAAATTTTGTAAAAAAGGGTTCGGAAAGTGGAGAGATGGTCATTGCACAAAAACACAAAATTATCATCTCTAAAAAATTGATATGGGTTGGGTAGAGTAAATTCTCCTCATCGGCATTTTATTCTGAAAAAACAATTTTCTAATATACCGAGTTATAAACATCATTGTTAACATATTGCATGGCTGGCTCTTTCTTCACATAAGACTTCGACCACGCGGCACTATTATCTTCACTAGGAGGCTGTTGATTCTCTAATGGTTTTAGGAAGAAATCTTGATCCAGGAAACATTTGCACATTGGCGGCAGGCATCTTGATGTGTGATGGAAGTCGGACTTAGGGGCGCCGTTAATAAAAGTTTGATAGGCTGTTATTACACGATATCCTGTAGAAATAGACCAGTTTCCGATGGGTCGGTATTCGAAATTGCCTAAAAGTTGGGAATGAAAAAATGGGTGAAGAAAATTAGCCCAATTTTTTAAAGCACGACCTTACATGACCTTAATTTTTATTGTAAAAAAGAGAATTTTTTCAATTGTAAATGCTTTGGAAGTTTATTTTTGTCTTACAGGGTGCCCAAAAAGTTCAACTTTGTGATTTTATGTGTTGCACGATTTTCAGGTTTTTCGTGTCAATGCTGCAATATTTTAATAAATTTCAAAACTTGAAAAATGATGGGTTTTCGTTCATAAAAGCTCTTCAAACAATATTCTGTATTTTTTAGATTTTCAGTACTTTTTCGTGCCAATAACAAATTTTTCATCCAACTAACCATGATGATCAGGCAAAAATTCATAGACATCAAAATCATCTTCAATCGGGGTATTTTTCAAAATTTTCTGTACATATTCCCTGCCATGGTTGTAAAAGTCGCTACAAACTCCGTTCTGTTCCGGACATAATCGTTTGTAAACCGCGTCCATTGCAAATAAGAGTCGCTCTAGGCCTCTTGACAGATAACCACTTCGCGTCATTCGTCCAAGTGCATGGACATCAAGCAATTCATTGCCGGTGCACATTTTTCCCGCATAGAGATTTTTGTTGGATAAAGAAAGAGCGCATTGCCAGCGCTCTTCAACATAGCGCCAATACCATTGTTCTGGTAAGGTTAGAGGTGTGGTCATTTCGAGCCATTGTTGAAAGTCGGAGTAGATAACGTCCTAAATTGGTGCATTGAAAAAAATCTGGGCTTTTCTTTATCTCGACAACGGTCTTAAACGAAATTTGTCCCGCTTTAAAGGACCAATCCAGTAAATTACAACCATATGAAAAAATGATATATTCGGAAAGATCATGAAAAATGGAGCATTTTTTGTTTTTACGGCATGTTCTGAATCGTTGNTTACAACGAAGAGCTTGTAACAAATTCAAAATTTCAAACGCAATTATCTCGAAAACTACAACGATTCAGAACATGCCATAAAAACAAAAAATGCTCCATTTTTCATGATCTTTCCGAATATATCATTTTTCATATATTGTGACTAACTGGAATGATCCTTTAAACTAGGTCTGTTTCCAAATTCTATTGGTCTATTCTTTTGAGATATACAAATACCCCTCCTCCTAATCCCATTATTTTATGAAGCACACATACTTTTGGTTGAACCGACACCGTTCCAACAAAGTGCGCCAAATTTGTTCGATCATGTAGATAAAAATCATGTGCATCACCAATCTAAAAAATTTCGAAATTTGCATAAATCTATACGCCTTATCAAGTTACCATAACATGAACGGTACTGCCAAGATATTCATCTCCATGCCTTAATTTACCACTCATGTATGCTGCAGCATCTCTGGCAGTGGTAAACATTAGAGTAACATTGGTACCATGGGCGGTAAGATCATGATGACCTTCGCCTTGGACATTAATGACTTCGGCTATACAAACTCCTCGATCGTTGGCTAATCGTTCAAAGACACGGAAAGCTGCTAGGGAGTCAAAGTCCTAAGATTTGGAAAATTAGTACAATTATTTAGGGCGACAAAATTATATGGTGTCTGGGATAGTAAGAAGGTTGTGGCACCGGGTTTGACTTTTGTCGTATGGGGGAGGGAGATGCTTCACTGAATTTGACCTTTACCTGCGCACTCAAAACCACCGAAACAAACTCCCATTGCATCTGCCTCAAAACTTTCAACAAAGCTATAGCCAAATTTTTATGACTTGGAATAGTTGTAAACGTATTCTTTTCTTGATTATTTCCACCATCGATCGTCACCGCGGGAATTCCAGATTCTCCGCTATTAAAGTAATTTTTGATTGTTTCTGCACTTTCACTTCCCACCGCAGAGACGAACGCTAAAATTGTATTTTTTTCAATTTTTAAATTAAATTTTTACCGAATATTGAGCCGGGTACGATAGTAATATTTCTTGAGGCTTGTTCAAAACGTATGCATTGTTTTTCCATTTGAACTAGACTTTGAATGGCATTTCGTCCTTGAGAGCAGCTATCGATTAAAAGTGCTCCAAAATCGATGTTTGGCAATAAATTTAATTGAGGGTATCTTTGACGGAAGGTCCACAACTAAAAAAGGTTTAATTTACAAAATGTGGATTTTATGATAGGTTAGTCTAGTCTTAGACTTAGGCTTAGGTTCAACCTTCGTCTGAGGCTTGAGTCAAGTCAAGGCTAGGTTTAGGCTATCTAGATCGGGTATGATAAAGTAGGCAACAATCATTTATTTCCAATTACCGTATGAATAAAAGCCATAGGTAGAGAAATGTCATCATGCCGTAAGACATTACATTTTGAACCTTCGCGGAAATCGAATATTCCTGTAACATACAGTGGGTAGTGTTTTGGTATTGTAAGGAAGATTTTCTAAAAATATAATATTTTTTTCTTGAGTGTATTATTTCTTACCTCAGATTCCACATCAACTACATGATCACATTGACCGCAGTAAGGCCGATAAGGTTGGCAAATCGAGCGTAGTAAAGAAAGTTGTTGGCGTAGATTGGAAATCGAAACTTTAGGTTTTGGACCACTTTCGTATTCAAGAACCTAGAAATGAATTTATAAAGCTAGTCTATAATCATTTGGGTCAAAATATGTTAATCTCTAACATATCACAAAAAATCACCCTCCCCAGCCGACCCCTCTCTCTTCGGTACCTCCCAAGCCATCCCTAGAAATTGACTTTATCCCCTCTGGAAATTTATCCTCCTGAAATCCACCCCCTTCCCCACCTCGAGCACATATAACATAGGTGAATAGGTAGGGGGGGGGAGGGTCACTTTTCAAAAAATTTGCGGGAGACAGTGATATGATCGGGCTGGAAGTTGAATCAGGGCCTATCGGGGTGCAAAAATGAGTATTTTGTAAAATGAGTAAAATAAAATCTTTTCCTGATTTTCGGGAGCCGTGGGGGGGGGGGCAACGGGAACCGGTACCTTCCCTCATACCGACCGAAGATCGGAAAAAACCTAAGGGTCCCCCTTAAATTTTGAAACATAACTAACTTTATAAGCCATGGGCCCATTTTCATTGACAACCGTAAGAATAGCTTCTAGAGCAATGCCATTCAGAAGAATGGTATTTCCAGAACGATAGAATCGTAATTTTTCTCCATTAAATTCGTTTGGATCGTTGAGTCCGAATTCGTAATCGAGTTTTAAAAGTTCTTGAATAACGGTTTTTGTACAAGCTTCAGATGGACGATCGCTAAATATTGTTTAGATAGTATCTTGGAACAGTTGCATGAGGGAGGGTAAAAAGTTGCAAAAGGGAGGGATTTTGCTTTTCTTAGCTCTCCCCCTCTTCCCAGGTGACCTATCCTCTTATTGACTTTTTTAGAGAGATGAAGGTAAGTCTTATTCGTAGGATGGTCAATTAGACAAATTAAAAGGTAGATCATACAAAATTTAATACTATCTAAACCCTTGATCATACGTGAAAAAGGGTGTGGAAGTCACACCCTATTCGTCGTAAAGGGTCAAAAATCTTGAAAAAACATAAGGGTCCCCCCTTACGATAAATACCATTTCGTAATTCGAGTTTGTAAAGGGACTTCGTACGTAGTCGTCATAAGGGGTCAAAAATCTTGAAAAAAATATAAGGGTACGAAGTCCCTTTACAAACTCGAATTACGAAATAGTATTTATCGTAAGGGGGGACCCTTATGATTTTTCCAAAATTTTTTGGAATTTTTCGAAAAAAATCATAAGGGGAGACCCTTATGTTTCGGACCAATTCGTATTTTGGGGTCTAGGGTCACAGGGGGTTTTTCATGTATGCCCTTGATAGCAAATAGTTCATTTTTTATTAAATTCTTATATTTTTCCCTTTTTCAATCTTTACCAAATATTTGCGTGACGAAGTTGCTTGTTTTCCACAAGTTTTCGGCCGACAGCCGCGAATGCATATGTTAATCTTATTAGCGGTTCCACGGTGTGCGCTAATCTATACAATTCGACCATACGTTGGCCGTCCAATGCGGAACAATCTGCGAAACCGGGTGTTTTTTCAACAGAACAGTTGAAGACCTGAGAAAAAAATTTGGGCTTAGGTTATTCATAAGTGGATTATTGACTTACTTGTTGAACATAAGATGTCAACAGGGAATATGATTCATAGTTGCTTTTTAGAACTCTGAGAAAATAATCCTTAAACTGGCCTAGGGGTTTGCGTTTGGCGTGAAGGCTGATGATCTAAAAATGATGAATTTATTAAAAAATTTGGGGGTATACACCAATCCCATCCTCAAGATAGTGATATAAAGTTTCAGATTTTTTGTGGAGAGATGATATGAGAAGTGATGGGGGTAGATGACGATGGGTGGGGAGAAGGAGGGGGGTCATATGACGATGATTACTTGAATTTTTGTTCCTTCTTTCAAAATATCACTATTTTCATCCAACATGATCGGATCTTCATCAATTGCTGTGACAATCCAAATTTTTGTTTGAGCACGAATTTCCTTTTTAGCAAGCAAATCTGCCACCTATTTTTTGATTATTTCATAAATTTTTTTTGTTCGAGTGCTCACTTTTTTCTTATCCAACAACGAAACAACGATTTTACTATCTGATTCCGCTAGGATAGTGGCAATGAGAGGATGGTCATACGAAACAACCTCGCTAACAAAAACATCGGCTTGGCGAAACTGTTCAACAATACTGTCAGTAATACTAGCGTCTTCACCATTGTCTATGATGGTGACTAGGTTTGATCTAAGGGTACCCATAAGTTTGATCATGGCCTAAAGATGAATATCAAGTTTTTGCTTAATATTTGTCTCCTTTTCTTGTTGTACTTACATCTCCATAAATATCTAATGTCGGCACAGTTCCTACGACATTTTCAAGATCCTTGAAAGCATTTTGCGCTGAGAAACTATATGTACCAACAACGAGATTTGCTGATCTTAGCAAATTTCCCAATGCAAATGATGAATTTGGATCTTTTGGAGCAATAATGCCTAAAACAATCAAATAACCACTATTTTTTAAATTCTTGACCTACTCAACAATTTTGGGATGTTTTCCTTCCTCTCTGTGAGACACTCATCTGGTTCATGATACCCAACTGAATCTAAGAACCTCAAAGATTGTGATATTGCTTCTTTGGGTCTTGAACAAGTGTCTCCAGCATAAAGTCCCATTTTGGCTTGGTCATTTTCTGGATTTTGGTTCCAGTGTGTTAGAGCCCATTGGATGGCAACGATATCTTGGACGGTATCAGGGATAAGCGTGAGGCAATCGGGTTCATGGAGTGGGAAAGCACCACCGATTTGGAACTAAAATTTGATATTTTGTTGAAAATCTCTTCCCCTAAGTCTTCCATAGATAGATCTAGATATGTGCCTGGCCAGGATTTTTGTGTATGTAATAAGAGTATCTTTATGTTTTTTTTATTTTCATTTGGGGGGGGGAGAGGAGGACATCCCTCTAGCTACGATTGTGCCTTAGGCAGGATTTCTCTTGGAGCATAGTACAGGGGACCGTTAGGGATGGGGACCATGTTTAAAACATAAGAGGACCATTAGAAAATTTTTTCATTTTCGGACTTTTTAGGGGCCTTGTTTCCTTTTGCTTACAGTACTGAGCTATGGCTATGCACTACGACTGCATCTGACAAAAANGCATAGTACAGGGGACCGTTAGGGATGGGGACCATGTTTAAAACATAAGAGGACCATTAGAAAATTTTTTCATTTTCTGACTTTTTAGGGGCCTTGTTTCCTTTTGCTTACAGTACTGAGCTATGGCTATGTACTACGACTGCATCTGAAAAAAAGGGAACAGGCCCAAAAAATATGTTCCCAAATGACTGGCACCATAATTCTTTTTTTTAAATTATGCAAAAATGTTTTTCAGGAAGGGAATTCCGCTTGGGCAACCTAAGTTTTTGAGATAGATAAAAAGATATCTTCAAAAAACTCAAAGTTCCCTTTCAACATGACCACGCAGGGATACGAATGGGGGAAATTGAGTTTTTGAAGATACCTTTTTATCTAGCTTAAAAACTTATGTTGCCCCAATGGAGTTCTCTTCCTGAAAAACATTTTTGCATAATTTAAGCAAAGAATTATAGTGCCAGTCATTCGGGAACATATTTTTTGGGCTTGTTCCTTTTTGTAGAAGCAACCCTGGTATGCATCAAGCGAAAAAAATGAGGCCTACTCGGAATGTGGACGAAAACGGTCAAAATAAGAAAGGACGTCTTAATGAATTTATGTGTTCTCAAAAAGTGTAAGAAATAGAAATTTTCAAGCTTACTTTGTTATTATCTGGAAGGACCTTGAATGGATCGTATACACTGCAAGAAGCCTTTAGCTTCGATGATGAATGGACTACATTTAGACTTGTTGATATTAGTGTCACATAGAAAATATAAAATATCTTCTGTGACATTGATCTTTCAATACATGATTTTAAATACTTCTTTTCCGTTCTAAATTTTTAATCTTTAACCAGCACGCAAATGCATCTTTCGCGAAGTGTGTGAAAGGAGGACCGAAAATTTCTTTACAAAAATAATATCTAACCCAATGAAAACAACAACAGAGAACAAAAAATCAGCTAATTTGAAGCAATTTTTTGCAAAACCGAATATTGGCTCGTTTTTATAAACACCTCTATATAGGTGTAACCCTTTAGGCCAAAACCAAAAATTAACATCGAAAATACATCTGCTTCATGTTCCTCATGCAAAAAACATTTGTAATTTGGGGGTTTTTTACGAGATACGCAGCGCTGCGTGCATCACGCAACTTCGTGCGCTGCGCGCAGCAGTACAGATAGTGCCCTTTTTTGAAGATTTTTCATCAAAATTCATCATTTTTCGCCAAAAATCGTCATTTTCAGCTTTAAAATGGCAATTTTCTATGAAATTTCGACCCCGGTTTCGGTCTCGAGCCCAAAGTTTCGATTTCGACCTTTCCGGTTTCGACGCATCACTAGAAGGTATACTTGGGAAGTAGATATATATATATAAAGTAAATAATCCGAGAAAGAGGCATCCAATACCTTCAGCACGAAAAATTCTATAAACCTTTAGCTCATAATTTCTCTTCAGGAAAATTTTTCCTTCCATCAAAAATTCACTGTGCACTGTAAATACAATCCCACTTACAACTTCACATCATCTAACACATTAATATTAACCTCGAAAAAATGTCATCCAATTGAAGTGATCCGAAAGAAAGTGCGAAAAAGATTATATGACACAACTAATAACAAATAACAATGAACTTACGACCCACCGTGAAATTAACCTCTCCAAATAAGAAAAGATCGTATGTCCATTTTTTCAATATCGAAACAAAAAATTTGACTATTGTTCGTGTTTGTAAGAGTGGAACAATGAACTTTCTTGTTGATTTTTCATCAAACAGAAACTAATGCAAAAAACGAAATCAATTATAAACAAACTGGTAAAATGTGTGAAAACATAGTTCAAAACTTATCTTTTTCTTATAGCTACCCCCAGAGAAGTAGGCAAGGAGGCAGGTGCCCACTAGTGGGCAAAAATTTTAAAAAATCTCTACACATAAGGGTCCTTATGTTTTTTTGGGAGAAACGGCCTTTTTTGGAAAGTGGATAAAGAAGACGCCTGTCCAATCTAGCAAGTTAAGCAATATTGAAACCACTATTTTCTATCCCTCTAGATGACCCTCAAACTTTGTTTCCAAGAAAATAATGATAGGCAAAAATAAATTCGATCTAGTAAAATTTTTGTTCCCTCATTATTTTCTTGAAAATCAACATTTCTCCCTAATGGAATCGACCTGGCGGTCTCAACACAACTTAACTTGTCATATCAAATTGTGACTTCTTTATCTATTAAGCTTGGGCTATCAAAAATTTTCACCCTTGAGCAGAAAGACGTAGAAACAGTCTGTATAGTGAGACACTTGCTACTGCACCATGGATATTGATTTTATCATCGCTTGAAATGCCCTATATAACAAAATAAAATCTCCCTATAAAACAAATTTCGAATATATCTTGACGAATTAGGATTGTTGTATAGGTTTATTGACCTTATTTATGTTAAAAGGTGCCATATTTATACATTTACATCGATTTATAAGGGTACTTATAAATGTCCTTCTTGAGTTGAAGTGTTTTATCGGGAAGTTGGGAAGCGAAGGTCAGTTTGAATTTAACAATTGTAAGAATTTTTGTAAAAATTTCAAAAAATGATAAAAATTCGAGATTTGTGGAGATCGTTGTTTAAGAAGTTGTTTGTGATCGCCCCCTCTTTCGTTCACATGGTACATCCCTTCATGGGTATTTTTACAAATTTGACTACATTAAACGTGTAATGTTTGTGTGTGTATCTGTGTGTCCAGATGATCTTGGGAACGTTTGATTTAAACTAGTGTTCGATCCCGGGTCCGGGGTCGGCACTTTGTTCGGGACGGGATTTTTCGGGATGAGAAAATTCGGGACAGCCGGGATTCGGGACGGGATCAAAACTTCGAGATTTTCGGGACGAGCGGGATCACAAAAATTTTGACCTTTTAACATATTTTTCCAAAAAATGTTGAAATTTTCCATTTATTAAATTAAAATTTTCGCTACATACTGCAGTGTGATTAAAAAACCGATTTTTTGTGGTTTTTGAAAGTTTTTTCAAAACTATAACCTCGAAATTTGCCAAAATTCTTCCAAAAAATTTAGGGGTAATATGATTTTTAGGGGTGTAAATTTTATTTTCGGGACGGGATAAGGTTTTGGCTTGTCGGGGTTCGGGACGGGATCAGAATTTTATAAAATTTTCGGGACGGGATGCCCAAAAACCCGAATTTTGGTACGAGATGGGATCGAACACTAATTTAAACCCGGAGTGCAATTGCAAAAGTTGTAGGGGACGACGAGAGAAAACGATTGACACCAAAATCATCTAAATCGGAGACAAACAAATTTTTTCAATTTTTTACCCTTAGAGGACCAAGGCTAATTGATTTTTAAAAAAGTTCTCCAATAGGCTGATTTTTCGTAACCGGAGGTTTTTGGACATGGGGAACACGAATTTGAAGGAATTTTTGAATTTTGACGCAGGAAAGAGTCGTACCGCTCAAAGCCACCCTTGGAGATTCCGCGAGCACCGGAGACCTCGGCCCCCTGGTGCTTTGAGAAAATTAAAAAATAAATAAAAATTTTTTTAAATCGTGAAAATTTGAACAAAAGTTTGTATTCAATCTATTGAATACAAAAATTAAATACAAAATTTTAATCCAAAAAAGTATTTCCAAATTTTCTAAACCGGATAGTGCAATATAACTTAACAGGATTATTTGCATGACAATACGCTTCCTTAAGCAGAAAATCTTTTACGCTCGACCGAAGTGAAATAAATAGTGCGTGACGGACAAAAGACGAAACTTTGTAAACTAATAAATTTTTCAAAATTTACAAAAATGTGACTTCCCTATAAAGATGACAACAAATAGACCTAAACAAAAAAATCGTGGAAAAAATTTTTGATTGAATCGCATCAATTAGGAAAGTGTTCCGATAGAATGGAATTGTTTCAAGGACATCCGCTAAAAATGAAACATCAGAATTTAAACAAAGCGTAAAAAGAATCCACCTAAATGTCAAAAATGATGTTCTCACAATAAAAATTTGATTAAAATTTTTGCAAAAAAGAAATGCGTAACATTTATAAATTCAAATCTAGGCTACTATAAAACAAGTTAAAGAGAGTTCGGTTTAATGGGATATAAATTTTTCGGAAGATTAAGATTTACACAAAATGAAGTTTTTGAGAATAAAAGCTCAATTTCACGACAAAAATAAAAATAGTAAAAAAACACAAAAGAACTCAAAAAAGTTTAAGAAGCCACGTTCACGCTCAAATTTAAATAAAAAGCTTTGATGGGAAAGTCGTGCATTTGTATTAATCCAAAGTCGATGACCAAACTGTCGAAGAAGCCGCCTCAAAGTTTGTCCACTACCGATGCGCAAAATGGGGGAATTTGTAGTAGTCAAGTGGACTTTAAGCAAACGTTTGTTATAAAGAGTATTTTTAAAAGAGAAAAAATGCCCTACAAAAGGTATACCTTTTGTACAAGGCGACACAGCAGGTTGGAAACATCATACTTTCGATGATTGTTCAACAACCATGAAATTTCCGAAGTGAATTTTTTTAAAATTCCATCGGATTCGACCCCAAAAACGGCAGGAAGTGAAAAAATTTCGAAAAAAACTAATTTGCAAAAAATGACTTTCCGGATTCGAACCAACGTCTGTAGGGTCCATGCTAAAGATTTGGATCTACAGACGCTGGCTCGAATCCCGGTCCGAAAGGTAAAGGAATCCTACTACTATATAAACGTGTAATGTTTGTCTGTCTGTTTGATCTTAGGAGAGTTAGATTTAAACTCACTACACCCAAAACTAAAGTTGCAGGGGACGATGAGAGAAGATGATCGACACCACTTCTATGTGATGTCGATCATCTTATTTTTAGAAAACAAAATTTTTGGGGAGTTAGTCAATTTTTTACCAAAAAATGTTTTTTCACGAAAAAATTAAATGCACCTCAACAAACAACATCAAACATAACTTTTCAACAACTTTAATGCACAAGATGCGAACATATTGCTTTCAAATGTGCGTCAACGCAAATTCTTCTTTTTCACTTTATCTTTACTAGCTACGCATATAAAAATATCCTGCGCTCGAAGTTCGTGCGCTCGACCAGCCGGTTAGTGTTCAAGCTCGTCGTTGAAATGGACAAATCCCTTCATTGATTGAATCAAGAAACTGGTCAAGACAAATTTTCTCTCTTGTACTTCCATCCTTATTCCACCAGCCGCAGCATGCACATATGTGACAGGAAGAAAAAAGTATCTTATAAAAAGGAAGGGAAGAACGCTTCTGGTTTTTTAGAGATAAATGATTGTAAACGGGGATCATCTTTCCATTTGATGGACTTGGAGTGCTAAGGACAACATTTTGGTGTAATGATTACACTTGTGTGAAGAGCTTTGTGTGGACATTATGGACACCATCATCTCACTGCTTAAATTTGATAAATATTAGCTTAATTTATTAAATTTACATAGTCAAGAAAGAAGAAATGATTACAAAGAAGAAGGAAGAAATGATTTTTAAACAAAAAATCAAGTTTTTTATATGGAAAAATATTAGTTTTGTGGTCCAAATTTTTTCTAAAAATGGCACCGCAAAGGTAATTTTAGGCGGGGAATCGATTGCGCACATTCCCGAAGCTTGAAAATGCTTTCCTGATCCGATTCAGAGAAAAAGTTAGTTTTGAAGCGAAAATAGCTTCAAAGGCCCAATTTTTCCCTGAATCAGGGTTAGAAAAGCATTTTCAAGTTTCGAGAATGTGCGCAATCAATTTCCGCATAAAACTCCCCTAGAGGAGCAATTTTTAGAAAAAAAATTTCGGGTACAAAATTCATGAAAAAATTCGCAAAATTCTCTTTTTTGAATCACTCTATAGTTTATTTTCGCTTCAACACCCACCTTCTTCCATTAATTATAGACAGGTAAGCATTTTTAAGGATCGTCAATGCAATTGGTTTATTCGCTTAGAAAAAACCCCTTTGGATAAATTTCCGCAAAGCTCTGATGCAAAATTTAATCAATTATTTGGAACTAGTATTGATTAGGTCCCCATTTTTGGACACGTTTTTGTCTGTGGATCCCTTTACGACTCTGCTTACACTCAAGGATTTCGCCAACAATTTTCCTATTTTTTCAAGAAAATACCCAAAATTTACAATTTTTTCACAAAAAATCGTCGTTTCTGAGCATTTGCAGCTTAGAAACAAGCATTTTTTAAGAAACTTTGTAATTAATATCGATTAGGTATCCAATAACGTGAAATTTTTTATCTAGAATTGATCCCTCTAGAGGTAATTTTATGCGTGGAATACGAATTTCACATTTCCGAGACCTGAAAATCTTTCCATGAATCAAGAAAAGGCTATTTATATGACGTATGGCATGTGATTCTTGTCAAAAATGTGGCTCTAAAGAGGGCCGTTGGCATAAGAAATCACATGCCATACGTCATGTAATAGCCTTTTTTGATTCGGGAAAAGATTTTCAGGTTTCGAAAATGTGAAATTTCGAATTTTTTTCGAAAAATTTCACGCTCAATGGAATACCTAATCGATACTCGTTCCAATTATTTTATACAACAGTAAATTATAAAAAGTGAATAAATAAAATCATAAAAAGCTCATTAAAAAATCAAAAGGAGCAAACATAGAGCATAAATTTTTCATTTAAACTCGTTTATTTGTAAAAAAGACCGATGTGATGTTTGACGAAACTGGTTTGCATACAGAAACAACAAGTTGGAATTGGCTTAATGCTCTAATTACTTTTCATTGCTTCTTCATAAATAGTGCAAAACACTTTATTTCTTTGATTGATAGGTTATGATATTGAGTTTTTTTTTACAATAATTTATAGGGATGGGTGTAGCTGATCTGCGATCACTAATTCTCTGGCATTGATCACCCAAAAAATATATTTGGTCAGGAGAGGGGTCCAGAAATAGACCCCCTCGCAAAATTTTAGAAAAAAATCTCAACAAAATCCCTAAAAAATATAAAAATTTAAATAATAAAAGTGAAATTTCAACTAACACTATTCTTCAAAAGAAAACGAATTTGTCAGTCAGAAATTCGATGTGTGGGATGTGTCCACTCGAGAAATGACAAGCGCGAAACAAAAGATAACATTGAAAGAGTTGAACTAAGAAGGGGTTTAGATTAGAAATCTCGCGCACTACTACTTATTCATTCATTCAAAAAAGAATCGCCGAAGATCGAGTCGGACCGCGTCAATTGTTCTCACTCTTTCCAGAAATGGGTAAAAGAAACCAACGCTTTTGTTTCTTGTTGAACTGCGGGCGCGCATTCATTAAGGTGTTAATGGAGAACATCCATCTGATTTTTTGGGGAAGAAAGAAGAATATGTTTGTATTATAAAAGAGTTTTTAGCTTCTTGATGGATTACTTAAACGCGGCATTCGAATTGTTGGCGAATACTAACATTTTTTGTATAGACTAAAAAATTATTTTTTCAAATGAGTGAACTTGAAAGGATGGAGGAGATCAACACCTTCAGCAACGATTTTTAGTCCAAATTGTGGGGGAGGGGGGGGAGAGCTTTGTAAAATTCTGGTTGGGGGATTCGGGAAATTTCCTCGGGTTAAGATATAAGAGCAAAATAACCTGAACAGGGTGCTTGGTTATTTTATCCTACCGTGTAATAACAAAATTATTTTTTAAACAATCTTCAGCAATACAAAATTATGTCCACAATCATACATGGGCAGGGGGGGGG
>OZJO01000147.1:0-13256 GCA_900406225.1 Acrobeloides nanus
CAGGAAGGTGCTATCCGTTTTTAATTTAGACTTCAAGAAGTCTTGGAAATAGCCAAAAAACGAATTTTGACCATGTTATTGTCATTTTTCTAGCCCTACTCTACTTAACATTTTTTCATTCAATTCTAACACTTTTTATTCCAATCTTGATTGAATTAGCAATAATCAATAATAATAAAAAACACAAAAAAACTCAGTCAAAAAAAAGTACGTACGAAAAGTTCAAGTAAGCAAAAAAATTTGTCGTTCTATTACATGATAATATTCGAATTCAAAATGAAGAGATGAATGTTCAGTTGAAACTTTTCACTGTAATTATTTTATGCATCACTTTTCACTTTGTTTTCGTCTCTTCATTTTGAATTCGAATATTATCGTGTAATAGAACGACAAATTTTTTTGCTTACTTGAAATTTTCGTACGTACTTTTTTGTGACTGAGTTTTTTTGTGTTTTTTTTATTATTGATTATTGCTAATTCAATCAAGATTGGAATAAAAAGTGTTAGAATTGAATGAATTTCAAAATCGGTCGTCCGATATTGAATATTCAAAATCGGACGTCCGCGCTGGGTCGATTCAAAAAATATTCCATTTTTTTGTGGGCCGTCAACTTTTATCGTGGACCTGCCAATAGGCTTCCCTTTTAGTTTTTGTAAATATAAATGTTGTATTTTTGGAATTGTACATAACGAGCTAAATTTTATGGACATATCGAAAATCTAGTGCAAATTTAGTCAAAATTATTTCACTTTAGTTAAAAATTCAGCTCTTTTTTCTCCACTCAAGGAAAAATAAACTCTTATTGTAAGCCGGTGCTATAGAAAAAATGTTGGAGCTAGTTCCCTTTGGGTGTACGTTTTATCGATGATCGAAAATCGAAAATTTTTTTTCGTAAAACAGTCATATTAGGGGTAGTTTTCATCGGGGAACACGATCGTATGATTATTTTCGCATGGAAACGTCGAAAAAACATCGACTGGTGCGGTAATCTGATCTAGAAAATTTTCGATCATCGATAAAACGTACACCCAAAGGGAACTAGCTCCAAAATGTTAAGTAGAGTAGGGCTAGAAAAATGACAATATTGATGATTTTTACTGTTCTATCAAAAATTTGGAGCAAATTCCTAAGAAAATTTAGGACTTTGACCAATAAAATGGATAAATATGTCAAAAATTCGTTTTTTGGCTATTTTCAAGACTTCTTGAAGCCTAAATTAAAAACGGATAGCACCTTCCTGTAGTAAAGTGGGGTCGAGAAATCGATTACCGTCGTTATTTTTCAGTGAAAAATTGTGTTTTAGGACTTTGACCAATAAAATAGGTAAACATGGTCAAAATTCGTTTTTTGGCTATTTCCAAGACTTCTTGAAGTCTAAATTAAAAACGGATAGCACCTTCCTGTAGTAAAGTGGGGTCGAGGAATCGATTGCCGTCGTTATTTTCCGGTGAAAAAATTGTTTTAGGGATGTTTCGGCAAAATCCACATGGGGTACCCCTATGTTCATGTCAAAAAAAGTATTCGTGGCGGAAATCAAAATTTTTTGCTTTTGCTTCCTACGTATCAGGCTCGCTTAGATCTATGTTTGTGCAAAAAATTAGAAAATACTACGCAGTAGTTTAGGAGATAGAGCATTTTTTGTGAAATTTTTAGGGTCAAAAAGCAGTTTTCCTGATCTAAGTATGGGTTCCTGAGGTCGCCGACCGTCGTTTTTGACACTTTTGTGTTCAAATCGGGGTCGAGGAATCGATTGGTGTCGGTTTTATGCGAATCGGAGTCGATTCTGAAAAATCGATTTTTTGACCTCCCTACCCCCCAGCTCCACAGGGGTGATGTTTCAGAATTTTTTTCTCTCGATTCCGTGATCAGGGACCAATATCCTATCGATTTTATTGGACACAAAAAAAATCCCTGACCCTTGACCCGCGACCCTTGGACCAATGGGTGATTCTTACAGAGACTGTGTCTTAAGGCCTAAAGCGTAGGGCCTAAGGCCTAAAGCCTTAACTATTTTTTTAAATAAATTTTTTATTGGATCCATAAAAAATCCATTGGACTCATAAAAATTTATGGGACTCATAAAAATTCATTGGACTCATAAAAACCTATGAGACTCATATTGTCGACTAGCACCAAAATTTCTCATAGCTAAAACTGAAGGAGGTCAAAAATTAAAAATTCTTTAAATTAGCAAAATTTGCCATAATTTATATATATTCGAAAAATCCATGAAAAATGGAGCATTTTTTTACAGTAAATTCTGAATCGTTGTCGAAATAATCGCGTTTGAAGTTGGCGACTTTTGGAATTGGTTTTGAATTTGAATTTTTCGCCAAAATTGAAAATCAAGCCTATTGTTTCATTTAGGACCTTTTGGCATATCTAAGGCCCATATGTCGTATCTCAAAAACTATAAGTCAGATCGAAAAAAGGACTTCAAATTCGTGTTCAGCGACCTCAAAAACGAGGTATACGTTAGTTTCAATGAAAACGGAAAAACTTTTTTACTGTGCCCTTCCTCGGTTCGAGTTTTCGAGACATCGCCTCTTAAAAAGTGAATATCAGCATAAAATCCCTACTCTTTCGATACTAAAAGACGATGGCATTGGTACTATCAGCTTATATCCTCTGTTCGCTGCCACAAATGCTAAGCCGATCCCTGTATTCCCAGAACTTTGTTCAACTATCGTCGATACACCTGGTTTAAGTTTTCCTCGCTTTTCAGCGTCTACTATCATAGCATACCCAATACGATCTTTCACAGAGCATGCTGGGTTAAAAAATTCGCATTTTGCGGCTAAATTTAAAGTTTCGATCATCAGAAAAAAACATACCGATCCTAGCTTTACATCCTTTAGTAACTTTATTTAAATAAACCATCGGAGTATTTCCGATTAATGAGGTAATATCTTCTCCAATATGATCTCTAGAAGATGTTAAACAATAAAAGGCGTAGGAAAAAACGTAAAAATTAAAATTTCGTAAGGATCACCCGAAACTTATGCACTTTAGCCCCCCCCCCCCAATCTGGGGGGCTAAACGGAACCGATTTGGGGGGGGGGGCTAAATTGCATAAGTTCCTGTCACCCTGTATTATAACTGTTGAAAATAACTCACAGTGCAACTCTTTCTTCAATAGAAATTTCTTGACCTTGACTGTCCGTTTGAGCAACATCTTCACCTGAGACTGTTGCTGCTGTAGCATTTGCATCATCACTTGTTGCTCTTTGTGGAGACGATGGCTTCAATAAGAATTCCATAAATTGTTGCTCATATAACTGAAAAAATTAAGAAAATACGCTACTGATTATATGTAAAAACAATTCAATACAGGATGAGCAAAAAAACCGTACTTTTGCGTTTTTGTTTGGCGAAAATTTTTCAACAAACTTTTTCAAAAATCACATGAAAATACCCTTATAGGTGATTTTTGAACATTTTTCACCAAAAAAACTCAAAAGTACGATTTTTGGCTATACCAATCCATTTATTTATGCAACTCTATTACGTGCTAAAAATGATAATGAAATGCCTGTCACCATAAAATAGCATTGAATAGAGAAAAAGAAACAGAGTGAAAGTTATCGCTTCGATTAGGAAGAGATGAATTAAAAACAATATAGTTTATTTTTTGCAATCATAGACCATTGTAACAAAGTTAAAAACTCAACAAATTTTCGTTATTATTATTTTTCATATTTCACTCTTTCTCGAAATTACGACATCACGTGTGTTTCAAGCGGACATTAGTCTGACTCCAGTGAAAAATATACCATTAGAACGCTGTCCGGTTAAGCTCAGAGCAGTCCAAATCGCTCTGAATCGTGTTTTTTGACCGCTAAAACCTCCATAGAACTTAAAATCGACAAAATTTATCGTTACTGCTAGGAATTTTATTTTTGACCCCGGTGTTCCTGGATATGTAAAAAATAAAAGTCTTAACAAAGGCATTGATTTATGCCCATTTTGAGTTCTAGGGGGGTTGTGGTCGAAAAACACGATTCCATGCGATTTGAGTTGCTTCGGAGCTAAACCTGACCGAGTTTTAGACGACTTCTGTTAACCTGTGAAAAACTTTGTTTGCTGTGGATCTTTTGGAAAGGAGTGAACAGCTTGAATAATTATAGAAGTTTGAGTAAGGTTAATTGCCCTATGCCTAGCATGAATCACGCATATCAATAAGTAAATCTAATCCTTTCTGTGAGGGACTACAGTTTCTTGGATACGAGGTATGAATTGGGTTCGACCCTCTAGTCCCATATCTAAAGCAAGCCCGAGCGTTCGAGTTGTGCTCGGGCTGCAGATGAAGGGGTAGAAAATATCCTGCTGGACATTTTCCACCTCACTAGATCTCCATATTATAAAAATTAAAACCTTTATTTCAACTTAAGTAAAAAGCATAAATCAGTATCAAAACTATCATCCTCTCCAGCTAAACACTGAGGCTTATATATATGCCTTTTCTGGTCGGTATAAGCCGGTTTACCCGGATTATGCCTCAAGAAATAGGGCTAAAAACAATGTAAAAAATAGTTAAGATCCTATCCCGGAGGGTAGGAATCCTGAGTGGCGAAATGTGTCAACTTCATAAAAAACTTAATGGAGGTTCTTTTTTGTATGTTTTTATGCAAAGAAAGAAGTGCCAGGGAAATCGCATGGATTGGCGGCACTAGACCCCTCGTTACAACGCGAATTCACGGCCTCTCGTTACAGAACCCGATTAATTTTACAGTAAAATCGTGCGTATAAGCCCGGGCTTATACATCCAATAGAACGGGTTTATACACCTCACACATGCGTTCTATTGGATGTATAAGCCCGGGCTTATACGTCCAATAAAAACATTTTCGAAAAAATCGCATTTTTTGTACGTTTGAGCGTTCTAGACGTCTCTGGAAGATTTTTCGATGCGTTTTTCTTGTTTTTCGCATCCAACTTGGGGTAGATATGTGGTTTTTTGCACTTCATCCTTTTATTTTTCTTCAGGGCAATTTATTGGATGTATAAGCCCGGGCTTATACGCACGATTTTACGGTAACTTTAAAAATTAAATTTTTTTTCATACAAAATTGAAACAAGTTGTTTATGATTTCCCCCTCCCCCATTTTTGAAATCCTAGCACGCCTCTGTCAGGCCGTAACAAGCGGATTCGAGAGCCCGTAACGAGGGGCCTAGTGCCGGGTTGGCGACACTTGCACATGAAACATTGCGCACCCACATTTGCACATTTAACAATTACGCACGCGCGTTTGCGAAGGTACATTTGCGCATGGGCATTTGCGCATGAACTTTTGGGCATGTAACATTTGTGCACGCACGCTTGCGCATGTAACATTTGCGCATGCACTTAAAAAATTGCGCAAAAGTGAATACGCAAATGTAAATGCGCAAATATTACATGCACAAAAGTGCATGCGCAAATGCACATGAGCAAAAGCACCTGCGCAAATGCACGGTTTACCCGAATTATGCCTCAAGAAATAGGGCTAAAAACAATGTAAAAAATAGTCAAGATCCTATCTCGGAGGGTAGGAATCCTGAGTGGCGAAATGTGCCACCATCATAAAAAACTTAACGGGGGTTCTTTTTTGTATGTTTTTATGAAAGAAAGGACCCCCAAGAAAATCGCATGGAGTTGGCGACACTTGCGCATGAAACATTGCGCACCCACATTTGCGCATGTAGCATTTGTGCATGCACATTTTCGTATGTAATATTTGCACATGCACTTAAAAAATTGCGCAAAAGTGAATGCGCGAATGTTGCACTCGCAAATGCACATGCGCGAATGTAGGTGCGCAAGTGTCACCAACCCATTGCATGTGAATGAAATGCGTATTTCGGAAGAGAAATAACTTAGAAACTAGTTTCTTGGTTTCTCGGTCATTTGTGAAAGGGTGTTGTTTGTAGAGATTAGGAATTTATTTTTAGTGTAAAAAGAAGGGGGGACCTATCACACTTTTCTTTCCATCAAGAATATTTTTGATAGTCTAGATGTTTGGTAAGCTTGGAAAAATCACATGAACTGGATTAAAACCTTTTATTATACATTCTCTTAAATTTATGATACATTCTTTTAAATTTTCGAAACAAATTCCGGAACTTCTTATAGATTTTTGTTAGCACAGACTTATAAAATTTTAAAAAAGCATGCCGAAAGGTGGGAGAAAAGATGAGCACGAGATAAACTTGACATTGTGTGCTAACTTCCCAAGAATAATTGTAATAGTTATAAACAGTATTGGCATCCCAGTTAATAAACCCCATAGAAGCTGATTCCCAACACATGTAAAATAATAAGCAGATCGCATCTATCGATAGATCGAATAGGTTGACAACGGTCAACTCGAGTTCTTCTAAGAAGTGCACTAAAAAAGACGCATAAAAAGAACATTTGTACACGTTTCAGAAAAACTTTTTGGAGCTTACTTATTTTCTCTTCGTCATCTTTCGAGTAAATATCGGCTTGACAATGTTCTGTAATAATTTCTCTTAGTGTCGGGACTTGTTTGGAGTCNTCTATCGATAGATCGAATAGGTTGACAACGGTCAACTCGAGTTCTTCTAAGAAGTGCACTAAAAAAGACGCATAAAAAGAACATTTGTATACGTTTCAGAAAAACTTTTTGGAGCTACTTACTTATTTTCTCTTCGTCATCTTTCGAGTAAATATCGGCTTGACAATGTTCTGTAATAATTTCTCTTAGTGTCGGGACTTGTTTCGAGTCCGTTATCACTCTACCCCGGATGCTTATCCTTTCAATTAGTTTATAACCAAACATTTTGCTATATCTTTCGTAGATCCATAAAAATACGGCTATATTTAAATAGAAACAGAATGGTATATAAACATAGACTTCAAAAAAGCCGTCTATGATATCATACGTGTTTTGGACCTAAAAATGTTGATGAGAGCAAGATAAGAAAGAATTAGCACCGTGTCATCCGAAAATATGGCACTCAAAGAGTCACTATAAAATTCGCTGCTACAGCATGATGAAAACATTGGAAATAGCCAGAGTATCGGAAGCATCCAAGAGAGTATGATGAGGACCCATTTGGAAGTTTCATTGAGGATCTGAAATTTTTAGGTTTGCATTGCCGACTAGGAAAAAATTTTGAGGAAAACGAAGTTCCAGTTTCAAGAATGTCCGTTGGAAGAATCCCCTTTTTTCAATAAAATTATGAATTTGAAGGACCTCCAGAAACACGGAGGTCCTTCTTTTTTAGCAACATGGCGAAATTTATAGTCCCGTATTTACCCAATTATGTGATTTTTTTAATAATATCCGACAAGCATGTTCAAACTGAGCCACCATAAATGTTAGTATGATTGCATAGGCTATGTACCAGTCTAGTCCGTTTATTATTGCAGCTAGAGGCTAAAAATCACCATTTCTCTGACATAAGACATAGTCTTACAATATTATAATCATTCTGCAGATCTCTTACATTGATACCACTATGGGCCCACATAAGTACGGGTATATAGCTAAACACAACTCTAATCACATTGGCCATGGCATCTGTTAACATGTTGGATATAAAAAGCTAAATATGAATTATAACATATACAGTAAAACCTCGATATAGCCCCCCCCCCAAAATCAAAATTCTAAAAAATCATATCTCCGTCAATTTTAATGCTTAGGCTTAGCCTATTGTCCGAGACACATTTGAACGAGTGTTCATGTGTGTCCCAACTCATTTGGACAAAGTGTCCAGTGCTTTTGGAGTCCAGGAAATTCTCAGACTAACCTCCTAGATTCAGATCGGGTTTTCCCTGTTTCTAACAAGAATCATACTTTATTTACACTCCCATGTAATAATCCAGGTCTTTTTACTATAAAAACCCATATCAAGAGAAATAATAGTATGGAGAAGATATTGATCAGCATTCTAATCCAAGTCCAAAAAACAGTACTAAAATCTGTCTCGAATGGAGCAGAACCATTAAATGTTTCATTACAACTACTATTACTAATAGAATCATTGTTACGCATGATGTAACACTTGAGATATAAAAAAAAACAAGACTGGATTAACTATGTCAGTTTTTTCTTAAAATTTTATTCTTTAATCCATTTGCATTCACATCGGTATCTACCTAACAATGTTTGCCTAAGGTTTTTAGTTTAAGCAACTTCCTGTATTAAGTATCATTTTCGTTTGTGATCTTTCTTAGGGCATCTGTAAACACGAAATGTCTTTTTTTATTATAAAAAGAGAATACATGTAATAAAGTTTATTTGGGTATTAACGTGATTAATGAAACGCTAGACTCGGGAGCAGGTTGAGTCGAAATAACTTCTATTGTGCTCGCAATAAGATTCTTCATAAACGAAGGAGTAATTTTCTTCCTATATACTTGATTATACACATACGTAGGCAAGCAGGGGGGGGGGGGGGACAGGGACCCAAAGTAAGAAGTGGTCTTTGCATACGTAAATTTTTCGAATTCGAAATTTGACCAGCTTTTTTTGGCCACCAACTCGGGGATCGTAAAATTTACAAATTTGCTCTTATATATCCCCGAAAATAAGAAGTGGGTTCATGTATTTTGGTAAAAAGTTTAAGTGGGTTCAGTGGGTCCAAATTTAAGAAGTGGGTTCAAATTTTAGGCAAAAACATAAGGGGGGACCCTTATGTGTTTTTTCGGATTTTGGGCAAAATAAGNTTTTTTCGGATTTTTGGCAAAATAAGAAGTGGTATTACAATTTTTCGGCCAATAAGAAGTGGAGGGGGGGGGGACAGTCCCCCCCCCTTGCCCATGTATGATTATACACTTTCCGATATAAAAGTTGTAGCCCGCGTCTACAGCTTTCTAACGACATCGAGATCATCGAATTGGATTTAGCCATCAAGAGATATGCTCAAAATACTAAAGTGTAAAAAACCCCTGTAACGCCCAATATTCATAAGGGCCAAGATGGGCAAATTTGTAAAACTTCATGAAAGATCATGACATTTTTTAAATCGTTAAAATGTAGATAAAATTTGGTAAAAATATCATCAAAATTACATCCTGTCATAGCATTTATTTATATACAAGACTTTCATTTATTTATATACAAGGATTAAAATTCACGATTATTCAAAATATCCTTTTTATAGGAAGATAAGAAGTGCTAATTTATATAAATCTGAAATTTTTTAAAATATTTTGAATCTGAGTAAGTTGAGCTTTAAAAAATTAGTACTTCCTTTTAATACAATTTTTAATATTTTAATCTGATCATTTCCATGTTTATTATTGAAAGACAAAGTAAGTTAGTTCACAAAAACAATATAATAAAAATTTGGAACATTTAATCTCCACATAAAACAGGCCTATAAGCAGTGGCATATCCAGGGGGCGGCGACCCCCCCCTCCGAAAATGAAAATTTCTTCCTAATCGTCCCCTTATGTGTTTGCCTGAAATTTGTTTCAAAAATCATAACGGCCACATTATAATTTTTCAACAAAATTGTACAAAATTCTCCCATTTTTCAATAAAATCTTAAATTTCTGAGCATTTTTAGCTTAAAAAATAGCATTTTTCAATAAAAAAATTTCGTCTGTGGCACTGGCTTTAGGCTAAAAACGTCGATTTCAACAAAAACATATGGGGAGACAAAGATGATTTCCATTTTCGGGGGGAGGGGGAATAGCGAAACAATTGTCTTGAGGGAACAAGGAAATTTTTCACCCAACCCTAACTGAAATCCTAGAAACACCACTGCCTACAAGATACTATTATGGACAAGAACTTTTTGCTTCAAGTACAGAACAATCTAAATAGAATATTTTCGTCCATAGTAGGTTTTCAATAGAATAAGGCCAAAAAGCCTTAAAATATTCGATATTGTCGCAAGATTATCTAAAATAATCCATTTTTTAGATTAAAAGCATTTAAAAAAAATTCGATTTTCTTAATTTCTATTTTAAGCTTGCGCACTCACATTTCAAATAATACAGAGTGTATTTAAAAAACCGGAATTGGCGATTTTTACGACTCAAAATTTTTTCAAAAATGACTCTATTAGGGCTAATTTTATGCGAGGAATCAATTGTGCGCATTCCCAAAGCTTGAAAATACTTCCCTAATCCTGATTCAGGAAATTAGTGCGTGTATTGAGAACGAAAATCGAACATGTTCTAACTTCTCTAAATCAGGGAAGCATTTTCAAGCTACGAGAATGAGCGCAATCGATCCCCCCCCCCGCATGAAATTACCCCAGAAATATGATTTTAATAAGAAATTTCAAAAATTTTCGATTTTCGCTTCAATACACACATCTATTTCTCTGAATCAAGGAAGTGTTTTCAAGCTTCGGAAACGCACGCAATCTCGCATAAAACTAGCCCTAATAGGGTCATTTTTGAAGAAAAAATTCGGGTCAAAAAAAGTGAAAATCGCTCAAATTCAGATTTTTTAAATACACCTGTATACTAAAATATAACATGAAACAATAATGCACTTGTAAATACAGATCAAACACAAATTCAATATGCAAAGGACTTCCTAATAGTGTTATAATAGAACACATGCCCCCCTCATTTAAAGCCGGCAAAACTAGACGAGAAATGAGAAGATAAATCGATTCCTCCAGTAAACGGATTGTATTGGCTCTTCTTCGGCAATTGTTCTTCGGGAGGCAAACATTCAAAATCGTTTCGCTCTCGGAGACGCTCCATCACTTGTTGCTTCAACGGGTGCGAATGCACTGTATCGCTTGTGCTAGAGGTCGATGGAGCTGTGCTTGATAGACTAGGAACTAAAAAAGAGAATAAAAAATTCCATCCAAGATATATTACCTCGTTCAGAAATCGAGCTAACATATGAAGGCGAATAAGGAATGGTGTTCGAAGAATCTCGCAATCCATTGAGCCGAGGCAAAAAACCATTTTGTGCAATTGAATTGAGCGATTCGTATTGAAAGCGAGTACCCACAGGAACCGATGCACTGAAGTCAATACGATTTTTCATAGGATAACTGCCATCCAGCTCATTCAATGAAAACTGCGGATCAATTTGCGAGATGCGCTAAAAATGAAGATATACAGGGTGATCCAGATGAATATAAAAATTCGATATTTCGGCATAGGAAAAAGATTGTCATATGCAGATTTTTGAATGTTGCTAATCTCACGTGACCGGCTTTATCTTAAAAATATTTTCATGGTTTTTGAATAAGTTTATGTATTGAAGCAAAAATATGAATTTTTTCTTAAAGAAATCTTGAAAAATAACAATGCCATTTTGTAGAGCGCATCAAAAAACGGTAGTCCCGCCCCCAGAAATGTTGTGAAACAGATGTATAGTTTTTTTTCCTCTCGCCTTTTAAAAATTACCCTTTACTTTTTATGCAATCAATTTTTATCATTCTCAAAACTCACATAACATAGATCGAAAACATCTTGTTTGATTGGATTATCTGGATGGATAAAGAAGCAGTTATTGCCGTATGGACAAATTCCAGAACTGGTGTACTTTTCGCAAAGCTTCGTCTTGTACTTACGACTGTTTCGTGGCTGGGGTCTAAAACTAAAAAATAGGTTAGAGCTTTAAAATGGATTTCCAAAAAATGTATCATCAAGAATCTTACTTCATTGGTCGAAGCTCTTCGTCACTATGCGCAAAACGGCAGTTCTCACCATAAACGCATTCACCCTTCAAATTAGCCTCGCACATAACCTGAAACAAATGATAGAAAATTTTAAAAAGCAAAAAATGTGCTGCAATTGTTTTAACATGTTATTCTAGCGTTTGAATAGCTGCACATTGGGGGTGCGCAAAATTTCGAATTCAAAATAGAAGTGAAAAGGTGGCAAAGAAAAATGATTCCAAATACAGGGTGTTTAAAAAAACCCCTTTGGTCATTTTTTGGCGAAATTTTTCCAAAAAATTTTTTACTCCAAAATTACTCATTAGAGATATTTTTATGCAATAAATCGATTTCGCGCATGGAAAATGCCTCCCAGGCCATGAAATATACAATTTTCGTATTTTTTCAGTTATTTTCGGTAGAAATTCCTAATTGAATATACGAAAATTGGATATTCATGGCCTGGGAGGCGTTTTCAAGGTTTTTCGATACGCGTAATCTATTTCTCGCATAAAAACACCCATAACGAGTCATTTTGGAGAAAAAATTTTCTCCAAAAAATGACTAAATGGTGGAGTTTTTTGGAACACCCTGTATAAAAACACTGAATCTAAACTTACTGTTTTATATTGATCTTCCCAAGAAGGTCTTGTCGGGTATGCGCCACTCAGAACTGGAGGAAGTTGGCCACTACGTTGACTAAAAGGATTAAAAATTGAATCACTATACACCAGGAATGCCAAATTTCGTATAAAAATCGAGTTCAAGTTTAGGGACCGCGGATGGTATTGGAGACTACCGTACATGAAAAAGCATACATGGGCGTTTTTCAAGTTTTTTGTTTAAGTGAAAGGCCTACATCTATAGAATTTATTGGTGTATAAATTTCCATGTGGGACTTCATACTTGGCGAGTTTTAGAGCCAATATGTGACCTACCCCAAAAAACGCGATTTTTCGAATAATCGTCATTTTTTTGTACTTTTTTCAACTTTGACCGGATTTTTTGTATGCATTCACTAAAAGCAGTCCCTGGGGCATATTTTTAACAAGTTTTTGCCGAAAAATAGTACATTCACATAAAGATGGAGCGATTTTTTTGAACATGGTCAAAATGACCAAGTTCACTAAAATTGCCATATACCGGCTATTTTAAATCGCTCAATTATGCTCATTTGAGGATTAGTAAAGGGACATTGGGGCTACACATTGGTATAAGAGGCGACTTTTGAAAGTGACGCGCAAGAGCCATCATTTAAAATATTCCCATTTTTCGACTTTTTTATTGTCAATTATTTTTCGAGAATAAAATCTTTGTTGCTTAAAATTTTTAAGAATTGCGTGCATTCCCGAAGCGTAAAAATGTTTTCTTTCGATTTTTCGCATAAAATTACCCTTTTTTACTTTATGTAAAAATTTTTTAATTTTTACTTTGCGCAAAAAATTTTCCGCCCAAGCGGGATTCGAACCCGCGAACTTTAAGATATATAAACCGTTGCTTTGTCACTGCACCACCGAGGATAAGTTGCGGAGGAACATTTTTCCAAACCATAGTACAGTCAAACCTCGATATAGCGCCCTTTTCCGGGGGAGCGCTATATCGAGGTTTCACTGTACTGTGAAACCTCGATATAGCGCTCCCCCCTTAAAACTCGATATAGCGCCCC
>OZJO01000147.1:13356-38515 GCA_900406225.1 Acrobeloides nanus
TGTTTTAACATGTTATTCTAGCGTTTGAATAGCTGCACATTGGGGGTGCGCAAAATTTCGAATTCAAAATAGAAGTGAAAAAAGGTGGCAAAGAAAAATGATTCCAAATACAGGGTGTTTAAAAAAACCCCTTAGGTCATTTTTTGGCGAAATTTTTCCAAAAAATTTTTTACTCCAAAATTACTCAGAGGTATTTTTATGATTTCGCGCATCGAAAATGCCTCCCAGGCCATGAAATATACAATTTTCGTATTTTTTCAGTTATTTTCGGTAGAAATTCCTAATTGTATATACGAAAATTGGATATTCATGGTCTGGGAGGCGTTTTCAAGGTTTTTCGATACGCGCAATCGATAAAAACACCCATAACGAGTCATTTTGGAGAAAAAATTTTCTCCAAAAAATTACCAAATGGCGGAGTTTTTTGGAACACCCTGTATAAAAACACTGAATCTAAACTTACTGTTTTATATTGATCTTCCCAAGAAGGTCTTGTCGGGTATGCGCCACTCAGAACTGGAGGAAGTTGGCCACTACGTTGACTAAAAGAATTAAAAATTGAATTACTATACACCAGGAATGCCAAATCTCGTATAAAAATCGAGTTCAAGTTGAACCTATAAAATGTCAAATTTTAAAAAGTTCCAACAAAAACTCCCTGCTTTATTTAATAAAACAGAGGGTTTGTGTTGGAACTTTTTGAAAATTCGACATTTTATAGGTTCAACCTGAACTAATTTTTATGCGAATTTAAAATCTGAGAGCCCTGAACCAGAGCCGAACAATTTGTTCGGTTCGGGTCAGCACCCAAATAGTATGTCTAAGTCAGGCTAATTTGCTATAACGTGTTTAAACATGTTTATGCGAATTTCAAGAGGACTATAAGAGCTCGAAAGACTCATAGGCACTCGGAAGTGCTGAAAGACTCGGAAACGATCGGAAGTACTCCGAGGCTCTCAGAAGCGAGACCGAGCCTCGGTCTCCAGATAATAACTCTCCTTATTTTAGAGACCAAAAAATATTTTTGCAACGAATTTTATTAAGAAATCTTTTTTTTGTTGAAAAATTCTTATTTTTTTAATCTATTTTTAAAAAAACATATTTTTTTATTAGTTTATAAATCTCCTTATTTTTCATTATTCTGACTTGGTATCTCTGCTATACACCGTGCACGTAGGATGTTAACATTTTTCAGAATGGAGCTAATCCCCCAAACTCCAGGCGCTACCATTTTTTAAAATTTTAACACCTCGTGCACTTGTATCACTATACTTTCCATCAACTATTAAAATCCTACATAAAAACTGCCGGATTAATATATTGCAGCGGATTACTGATACTTGGCAACGAAGACTTGTGCTGCATTTGATTCGAAAGCGGCATTGTATTCTGTTGATTAGGAAAGGGCATTACATTCTGTTGATTCGAAGGAGTGTTAATTTGAAGATTTTTCATCAACAATGCCAATGTTCGCTCTGCAGTAACTGTATCTTGAGGAAATATTTGGCTACTTAAAGACATAAATTAGTCATTTTAAACAAAACAAAAATTAAAGAAGCCTATCGACAATTTCAATTTATACACTCTACTCCAGGAGTGCCAAGTCTGAATTTTTCAGTAAAATGCTGATTTTGAGATACGAAATTAGGTCAAATTTATAAATATAATAAATGATCTTGGCATCTCTGCTCTACTCCCTTTGCCCATCAGAAAATATGTAATTTCATAATACTACTAGTTTGCTCACCTACAAGTTTGTCTAAATTAAAAAAAACTTACTTAGTGTTTACCATCGGTATATTGTGATCACCTACAATCATGTTCGCAATTTTGATTAGCTATTATAATAACAACAAAAACACAAGTTAGTAAGCTAAAAATGTTTCTCGAAAACATTGGGTAAAAAAAAAGTAAGCATGAAGAAAAAAGACAAGACTGATATGGATGCTTGCTTTAAATAGGTATTTAAATAGCACGGTTTTTGTGCGCTATTTAAACATCACGAAACAATTTTTGGTGAGTTTCAATCAGCACGGCTGTGCCATTTGCTCCATTGACCAAGGGGGGGGGGAACGACCGCACCGTTCCTGAAAAAATTTGAAAATTTTCCCAAGGATCCCTTATGTTTTCCCGATTTAAAAAAAAGTCCATTTTTTCACCAAAAATCGTCAAAAATGGCTATTACCCATAGAAAAGTGTTTTTTTTAATAAAAAAAATCGATTTTCGTTAGAGAACTTGTCGCGATGATTTGTTGTCCTTTAAATTAGTGATGCGCGGGGCGGGATCCCGCCCGCACAATTTTTTAAGAAAAAAAACCCCGCTCCGCAATGTCTTTTTTCATCGAAAATTTGGCAAAATCGACCGTTTTTAAGTGATTTTTTCATTAACATTTGACCATTTTTAACTAAAATTTTCAATTTTCGGGTTATTTTTTGCTTAAAAACTCTTGTTTACTCTACTAAATTTTTTATCATCTATCGACGTATGGAAAAAACTAACGATTTTATACATTATAAATGCATTTATTGCCTTAACCAATTTTTTATCAACAAAATTTAACCTTTTTAACCCCGCAAAAACCCCCAGCGGGATCCCGCCCGCATGGCAACCCTACTTTAAATACATCCAATAATTAAGCGTATTTAAAAAAAAGAAAAATTCAGGGTTTTCGTGTCAATACTCCAACTAATTCAAATCGCTTTACCACGAGTCGTTTTGCAATCGTTTTTGCAGGTTTTCGTTTCAATAACCCAAAACAATTATCAAATCAAATATGTTGAATATTTCAAAAATGATCTATTCTGGATGTGGCATATTACACTTGAATGAAGCCCTTCCTTTTCTCTTAACAATATTTCGCTATTGAAAAGAATTTCTTACTTTTGTAAATTAAACCCAAAAACGGCGCTATGCCATACGAACAACTCAAATCACAACATATCCTACTACATTTTTTAACGTGTGTGTGTCTGTCTGTCTGCACGGACGATCGGAAACGTTTGATTTAAACCCTCGACGCTAAAACAAAAGTGGTAGGGGACATACATGGTCAAGGGGCGGCATCTAGCTCAAAATCCTTAGGAATGCCGCTCGGAGTCATTCTCGAAGAAACCGAAGGGGATTTCATAAAAAAAACCATTCTTTTGCAATTTTTTGGTGACAATTTTTCGAAATTTATTTTCTCGAAAAGTACTCTAAAGGGGTATTTTTTTATTTGAGAAATCGATTGTGCGCATCGAAAACCCTTGAATACAGCTCTCAAACCATGAAATTTTCACATTTCCAAACATCAAGTAAAAAAGTTCGAAAATTGAAATTTCATGTTCTGAGAGCTGTTTTCAAGGTTTCTAGATGCGCGCTATCGATTTCTCGCATAAAAATACTCCTTACTTTTCGAAAAAATTGCAAAAGTACGATTTTTATATCAGGGGGGGGGGCAAAAGTTCGGGGACACTCAAATTTTTTAAAAAATAATAAATTTTTAAAAAAATTTTGTAGGGGGTCAGGGAAATTTTTAAAACTTTCCCTGACCCCCTACAAAATTTTTTAAAAAAATTTATTATTTTTTTAAAATTTGGGTGTCCCCGAACTTTTGCCCCCCCCCTGATAGCTCATCCTTATTTTCATAATCTTCACAAACTTTTAAAATTGTCATTTTTCTTTAAGATTTTTGTTTATGGTGATTATGGATGAAGTATTAGTTGATAGAAGACTTTCACAAATGTCCACAGATAGTGATGGTGAATCAGTAAATTCAGCTCGTGGATCGGCTAAAGTTGTAGAATTAGACCAGTAAATTTTTTTTCATTTTCTCTGACTGAAATTTTTCAGGCAAATTGAAACACTGATGCGTTGTGAATGTCTTTCTGAAGTAGAAGTGAAACAGCTATGTACAAAAGCTAAAGAAATTCTTATACAAGAGGGCAATGTGCAATGTATTGATTCACCTGTTACTGTAAGCTTTTATAGTAAAAATCGTGGAGCTATTGTGGATCAAAATGACGTATTAAGGGGTAATTTTATTCGAAAAATTGATTGCGCGCATTCTCGAAGCATGAAAATCTTTGTTTGACCCTTAAAAATTGAAAAATACGTATTTTTACCCATATTTTTACATTTAAAAATACGTATTTCAATTTTTAAGGTTCAAACAAAAGTTTTCACGCTTAGGGCGCAATCTATTTTTTGCATAAAATTACCACTAAATATGTCATTAAAATTTTTCGATTTTTGACTCTGAGGTGACCCCCTTATTCACAATAGCTCCAAAATCGCTTCTGAATTCTTGTCAATTTTTACAGTATAATTTTCCTAGATATGCGGGGATATTCATGGCCAGTTTTATGATCTGATGGAATTATTTCGTGTTGGCGGCCAAGTTCCAGATACAAATTATCTCTTCCTCGGTGATTTTGTCGATCGAGGATTTTATTCCGTGGAAACATTTCTGTTATTATTAGCGTTAAAAGTGAGATACCCTGATCGAATGATGTTGATTCGTGGCAATCACGAATCGAGACAAATTACTCAGGTACTAATTTAACCAATTGCTTGTCTACAAATGAAATCCTGACGTTCATAAAGTTGACACGATAAAGTTGATATGAATAAAGTTCAATACAATTTTTAATTATCGAAATGAGTGAACCTAATTTTTTCAAAAAAAGAATAGGATTGATCGTTTCATGTCAACTTTATGAATGTCGAAATCCTTTAAAGTTATTCAGGCTTTTTTATTCTTAGGTATACGGTTTCTACGATGAGTGCCTCAGGAAATACGGCTCTGTCGCAGTTTGGCGTGCTTGTGCCGAAGTCTTCGATTGCCTTAGCTTAGCAGCTGTGATAAACGGACGAGTATTTTGTGTTCATGGCGGTCTTTCCCCTTCAATACAATCCATCGATCAGATTCGAACAATTGATAGAAAACAAGAAGTACCTCATGATGGTCCAATGTGTGATCTACTTTGGAGTGATCCTGAAGAATCGGTTGGTTTCGGCGTGAGTCCTAGAGGCGCTGGATATCTCTTCGGTTCTGATGTTGTCAAGAATTTTTGTGAAATTAACGGAGTTGATATGATTTGCCGGGCACATCAACTGGTTGGTTTACTGACAAATGACTATAAAAATTTTGAATCTCTAGGTGATGGAAGGTTATAAATGGCATTTTAATGAGACTGTATTAACTGTTTGGTCAGCGCCTAACTATTGTTATAGATGTGGAAACGTTGCTGCAATATTAGAGCTAGACGAGAATTTGAATAAAGATTTTACCATTTTTGAAGCAGCACCTCAGGTAATTCAAATAAAAATGAGTTTTATTTCTAACTTATTCTCGTTTAGGAAAATCGAGGTGCACCCGCTAAAAAGCCACAACCAGACTACTTCTTGTAATAACTTCATACTTTTTTTGTTGCAAAATGAATTGTGTATCTTGATTTTGTGTTACTAGATCTTTTTTGCGGTGCTAGCATCGTTTGTTTTTTCATTTTCAATGTTAGAGATCGGACAAAACCAAAATTTTGAGCCAGTTTTAGTTGGTCAAATTGTTACAAAATTTTTTGGGCAAAATCAAAATTTGTCGAGGAAAGTTTGGTTTTGTAGTTAGTCCACTTTGCCGATCTCTAATGATAAATGTTGGCTGATAGCTTATGGCTTCAGCCGGTTTTTAGTTCTAGGGGGTTTTGTGGGTGAAAAACACGATCCTGATCGAGTTTTTGAATAATTGATCTCTACAGAGTGAGGCATTCCGAACAAGTGCCCTTTTCCCCTCCAAGAGAGTTAGCTTTCGGCCCCGAAACTTGAAAAAAAGGAAAATTTATTGTAATTTTTTGTCAAAATTTACCAAAATCAAAATTTGGACCAAAATTTTGGTTGGTCCACTTTTCCGATCTCTAATCAATTTAACCATCTAATCTTTGTTTTTGAAACTACCAGTTGGCAACTTTTTCATCAAAAAGTGTTCCCGGGGATCAAACTCTTTAGCGAGAGTCGAGTATATTTCAAAAACAAAGTTTACATTTATTGTATTTTTAGTGTTACTCAAATTCGATGCTTTACTTTTTGTATATTTTTATATTTTCATGTGTTATATTTCGATTGATAAAATAAATATTGATACATGATGATTCGAAAATGAGTTTTTTTGTGATTATATGCTTGCAGGAAAAATGCATTTCCCCGGGCAAATATCTATTGATTTAATTCTTTTTTTCAGGGTGGCCCAGTCAACCCGCCCACCACAATTCTAAAAAATCGAATTTTTGACCCTCAAAATGAGTTTCTGGAAAATGTGATGCTCTACAAAGTTGTTCCTCATAAAATTTCGCATTGAAGTGACACCCTCCCCGTCTATTTTAAATGTGAAAACAGAGATATGATGGTTCCATTTAAAATTGAGGTGGGCGGGTTTGACTGGGCCAGCCTGTATAATATAGAGAATTTGATTATCTACATTAAAAAGAAATAGGTCAAAAGGCAACATTTTACCCGAGAAAATGCAATTTTCCTGCAAATGTATAAATCTCACTTTTTCTGAATCACACCATACTTGAATTTTTGAAATGTTTACTCATAAACGTATTTTTTTCTTCTTGAACATTTTATCTCCTTTTTAAAAACTTTGATCATATTGTCTGCGCAATTTTAGAATAAAAATGTTGCGCTCTGTATCTTTTGCAAGAACTTTATTCAATTCGGCGTCTTTTAATGCTATCAGACCATTGTCAAGCGAATCAGCCCGAGTACTCACGCCTGAATTAAAGGAACGTATTCAGAAGTTGGTCCAATCTGGAGACGTGGTGGTATTCATGAAAGGGACTCAAAATCAGCCCATGTGTGGATTTTCGAGAAATGTTAAATTGGTAAGAGCCTCTAGGGTAGGGACCGGCATACACAATAACAGATCGTTCAAATGGAACGATCGTTCAAACAACACAAAAACGGGATGACAAGAACAGGAGACAAAAGCGGGACGATTTCAGATCTCGGCTCATAAAAGGAATTTTGATATGATGTCAAAGACTTTTTTACTCAGGATAAAAAGTTGAGAGAAAGAAGTCGTTTACACTATCTAAAAATTCCTTAAAGAAGCTGAGATCTGAAGAAAAAATCGTTCCGTTATTGTGTATGCCTAGGGACTACCACCCATTTTTCAATCTTGATAAATTCATAGGAAAACCATCCCAAATATGTGTTAGAATCGAAATCTGTGCTATTAAACCCTATAGTGAAAAAATCGCATCAAAAAAGCTTTTTCCCTTGAGAAATTAGCCTTCGAAAAAGGGGACCTGCGTACATGAAAATGCATGAAAAATAACCCAAAAAGCGTCTTTTCATGTTCTAACTCAAAAAAATTCTGAAAAAACGACATGATTGGATATGCATATAGTTAATTTTTTGCGAGGAATAGATTGGCGATGTTATTTTTGCAACATTCGCAATTTTAAGGGTTGAAAAATAGATTTATTTGTCAAAGCTAAAAAACTCTTTTCAAAATTTTTCGATTTTTCAAAAAGTGCTCCAAATCGGCTTATTTTTTGTACTCGGGTGTTTTTTGACATGAGGAACTCGAATCTGAAGGAAATTTTTGATTTTGAACACTGAAATTTACCCCTTGGTGGCTATTTTTGGGGTTTGGATCGGGTCCCATGGGGGAAAAATCGTTCCTCTCCCCTAAATCCTCGCAAAAATGTCTTTTTACTTTATATCGGGGTTTTTACTAGCGAAGCGATGCCCCAATCTCTGTGATTTTGATGATTCTAATTTGCTTTCTAGATTTTGGATCTACACAAAGTGCCTTTCAGAGACTACAATGTGCTAGAAGACGAAGAGTTACGTGCTGGAATTAAAGAGTTCAGCGATTGGCCAACGATTCCACAAATCTATGTTAAAGGCCAATTTGTGGGTGGATCGGATATTTTTGTGCAGATGCATCAAGAACATGAAATCGCCAAGTTTTTTGACGAACACGGAATTCCTTCGAAATACTCAGAAACAAAGAAGCCAAATGCATAATATACACTTTGTTTAATATATATACTGTGTGTATTATTGTACTACTAAAGTAAATAGATGAATAAAAAGAAAAAATCTTTATATATTGGGTAGTTCCAAAGGCTCTACGACGTTTCAGAACTGTAAGAGGATAAATCCTGTTAGTGGCATGACTAGAAATTTCGGAAAGGGGGGGGGCACATCACCTTGGCCCCAAGGTGATTTTTTCGCGATTTTTCCGAATTGTTCAAAAAATCACAAAGATCCCATCTTACATTTTTTTAATAGAAATTTTGAAAAATTCGAAAAAAATTACCTTGGTCCCCCCTATGTTTTTGCCCAACACATATGTTTCAACCCATAGAAAAACGGCAAAAAGTGTGTGCCGACATATTAGAAAAATACCTATAAATTTTATGCCAAAAATGAAGTGTTTTTCAAACTTTCTTAAAACGACGATTCACAAAAAACTCATACTTATTGTTATGCAGGGGGATCTTCTCGACAATCTACAAGACGAATTTTCAAATTGGGCTTAAAATAAAAAAACTAGATAGGTTTGAATGGAACGTGCATATGTTATTGGTCTGTAACATAAGTTGTTGCCGCTCAAAAAATATGTCGAAAATCGGCATTTTTCGCTCGTTTTCGATGAAATTTTTTTCAGTAGTGGGTAAGCGTGTATGCTGAATATGATCCAATCAATCTTTTTATGCAAAATTCATGTTTTCGTGTCAATATCCAGACTTTTTCGAAAAATTGGAGTTTCAAAGATGTACCCTAAGTTTAAAATGTTGATATTTCGCTATAAAACTATTTTTTGTCCTAGATCTCGGGGTTATGATCAAAAATGGATTACAAGAACAGACCTTTTGTGGGATTTTGCTTACAAAGAACATTATGAATTTTTGACGTGTTTACTCATCTCCCCCAATAGAGGTACCCCCTAAATTTAAAACTTGATAATTCCATCGGATTCGAGTTCCCCATGGCCGAAACAAAAAAAAAGAATATACCGCCCCTTAGGCGAGGACTTTTGTCCCTCCCCCTTGTAGCATTGGAAGAACCTGTTTTTTTTTTATCAAAACTTGCATTTTTGGTCCACCGTGGTAGTCTCGGGGTCGCTCGGAAGCGAGCCCAATCCCTCATTCTTCAAAGAGATTTATTATTGAGCAGAATTTCCTGAAAATTTTAAAGCAGTTACATTTTACTTGTATATGCGCTGCAATGTTAGCTTTTTTTGCAATAAGCAAAAAGATACAATTCTTATAAATTTTGAGAGGAATATCTAAAAAAAATTCATAGATTTTCTAAACAGCTTCATCAATATTTTTAGTTTGAAGATGAGTGAGGACCCTTTTGCTAGTCCAGAGAAGAGACGGATAGCTCATACAAGTGCTGCCAACCCGGAAGTGTTAATGAAGGAATTGGCGTACAAGCGTCAAAAGGTGGAAATACAGGGGGTGCAAAAGTCCTCGCGTAAGGGGCGGTATATCCTCGCCTAAGGGGCAAAAGTCCTCGCCAAGGAATATTGATTGTTATAGCGCTATAACAATCAATATTCCTTGGCGAGAACTTTTGGCCCCTTAGGCGAGGATATACCGCACCTTACGCAAGGACTTTTGCATCCCCTGTAATATTTAGTCGTTAGCAAAAATAACTGTCACGACGTCCTGACAAGTTCCTAATAAAAAACTGCAACGCCGTGATGAAGATTGTTGTAAATCCATTAAAACTAAAATTTCCCTATGTCAGAACTTATTGCATTCTATGCCAGAACTTTTTGCACACATGGACAAGACTTTTTTGCATCCCATGTCAGGACTTCGTACATCCTTTGCCAGGACGCCCCCTGTAGTTACTCGCACGCGATTAAGGCTGCGCGCTAACCGCCTCGAACAGATGTTCGAGATGGTGTGTTGTTCGAGACGTTTAGCGTCTCGAACAGGACTAGGCTCCGATGACCGAAATCGTAAAAATCCCCTGTCCCGGTCATTTTTACCCCGGTTTGTTGTCGGTCTGTCCCCAAACTTTTGGTCGTTTGTCCCCGAACTTTTGCCCCCCCCCCTGATAACGAGTTAACTACAAATTACTCGCGCGCAAGTAAATTTGTTCTCGCACTAATAACTATGAGAAGCCCTTTAATTTTGCGTTTCTGTTTTAGTCTTTTCACCATTAAAAAAATTTAGATGATGGAGGCTGCACTACTTTCAAACAAGAAAACTCCGATGAAAAGATGTTCGAATGCACCGCAATCCATGTTTCGAATGAGTCTTAATTCTTCTCCAAAAAAGTCTAAAAGTAATCCTTCAGCTAACTTTCTGATTTAATCCTTGAATTTTTAGAAGGGTTTGTTCCAAGAATTGTATCATCAGACGAAGAAATGCACGTGGAGGATTCTCCCGAAAAGAAATTTCAATCTCCTGTAAAAGGTGAAGAGAATGGACACCGAAGGTTTGGTCATTTTTCTAATTCAAATGGACTTTTTTTAGAATCCATACTTTATCGTCGAGTGATTCCGAAGCCACGAGTAGTAAGAATGATGAAGCTTGGTTATGTAAGCCACGATTAAATGGCGAGGTGTTAAATAATGGCAAGTCAAAATCGAAAATTCAACCTCCGAAGCAAAAATTTTCTGTTCGAGCAAGGTTGGACTCTTCATCCGATAGTTCAAACGAGACCGGCGAAAAGGATGATATAACGGTAAGTCTCGATCATACAATGGCAAGAGATCAGACTGTCCGATAGTGATGCTTCGAAATCTGGGAACTTGTGCACTTCGGCCCCCCCCCAAATGTATTTATGCGAATTTTGGGGGGGGGGCTGAAGTGCACAAGTTCCGAAATTTGTTACATAACTTATGGGTGACTATTATTGGCCTCGAATGGAGTAACTTTTTTAGCTATCGTGTTTGGGAAATTTTCAACAAAAATCAAAATATTTAACAAGTTTAAACATGTAACATTCTTGAAACTTGTTAAACATTTTGATTTTTCTCGGAAAATTCCCAAACAACTTGTTACACACGATAGCTAAAAAAGTTACTTAATCCCAGGCCAATAGTAGTAAACCATAAGTGCAACAAGTTTCATAGAATTTCAAAAAACATGTTACATGTTTTGAAACATGTAACAGATTTTGAAGCATTACTACTGTCTGGCCAAACCAACGTCGCAAATTGACGAAATTAAAGAGGGACCTTGCAAAATTAATGAACCTTACCATTTTTTCCAATGATCCTCTCTTTGTTTTACCAAAAATTTGTGAAAATTTTAAAACAAAAATCAATGGTTTCCCATTATGATTATTCACCAAAAATGTCCAAATTATTTAGAAATTATTCTTATCTCCAAAAATGTTCAAAGAAATTTTATAAAACCTCAAATTTGTGAAAAAAATTTCAGACAACCTCGCAAATTTTTGACTGTCCAAACCTCTTGCCTGTGTATGGTGTCGATTTTCTTTCAAAATTATATGGAATATTTTAGAATAAGAAATCGTTGAAGAGTGCTATTAAACAAGCTCGAAGGAACAAGCGTCACAGTGGGCGAATGGGAGAAGAAGATGAGTTGGCTTTATCCAGTAGTGCTGACGGTGATGATGACGAGAATATTGAAGATAGTTTTGATAGTGATGACAGTGATGTAAGATTTTGTTGGGGCTATTCAAGTCTGGAGGA
This sequence comes from Acrobeloides nanus, assembly GCA_900406225.1. Taxonomy (NCBI): domain Eukaryota; kingdom Metazoa; phylum Nematoda; class Chromadorea; order Rhabditida; family Cephalobidae; genus Acrobeloides; species Acrobeloides nanus. The sequence goes on from OZJO01000147.1 coordinate 25,029, forward strand.
AGAGGCCCCAGTGGCGTGACTAATTTTTTCAATTTTTGATGAATTTTTCAATTGGTAGCACATTTTTCAATTTTGAGAAAAGTGTTTTACGTTTTGTGAGTGCGTTTTTTGGATTCCTCGTTAAAAATTGAAATCCAAAAAACGCAATCACGAAAATTTTTCGGAAAAAAATTTTCAACTTTTTTACGTCATTGGGGGCCCCAGACTTGAATAGACTATTTTGTTCTACGAGGTTGATTTTTTAGGCTGCTGAGCACAGAAATAAGAAAATCACCGGGTTGCAAAAAATTCTCCAAGATAAATGTCTTAAGTTTTTGAATGAGTTGTCTTTGGAAGAACTTGCGAACATTCCCCGATTTAACGAACGTGTTGCCAGCTTTATTGTTGAGAAAAGGCCATTTGATAGTTTTAATAAAGCGGTACGTTTTTCACAGAAATCGCAAAACCCACGTGTAAATTTGTTTTAGATCGAAGCATTGCGTGGATTTCCTCGAGGAACCACATTTTTGGATCAATATATGGAGTTTTTGGAAAACCGAAGCATTCTGGACGAAGTTTTGGATGACTGCAAACGATATTCTCAAACGATACAGGACTCTTTACAGCAAATTGACAAGATGGTTTTATTGCAGCCCAAAACGCTGAATCCTGAGTAAATTTTAGTCAGTCATACATACTATTAAAAAACATTTTAGATGCAAATTGCACACATATCAACAAGTTGGTCTGAATTGGTTAATTATGATGGATAAGCTAAATTTGAATGCAATTCTAGCTGATGAAATGGTGAGTTTTTTTACTAGTTTTATAACCATACATTTTTACTTTTTTTTGTTTTTGCCCAAAATGTTGAAAAAATTTTTCTAAAAACCTAATGGTCCCCTCTTACGATTTTTTCATCAAAAATCGTGAGTTTCTGAGAATTGTCAGCATAAAGACGGTTTTCAAACAATTTTGCGCCTGCGGCGCTGTTTTTGGCCAAAACTTCAATAATTTAACAAATAATTTTTTGAAAAAACAACGGAACCAAGGCGATTTTTGAGGAAAATTTGTAAAAAAACATGGAGGACCCTTATGTTTTTGGGTCCCGTCAATTTTAGAATTGTTTGATTTTCTCGTCAATTTTTTATTCACAAATTTATATTGAAGTTCGTTTTTAGGGCCTTGGAAAAACAGTTCAAGTTATTGCTTTTCTCACATATCTCAAAGAAAAAAATACCAAAGGCCCTCATTTAATAGTGGTACCTTCGTCGACCATTGAAAACTGGCTCAAAGAGATGCAAAAATGGTCTCCAACTTTGAAGTATCTAACTTATTATGGTTCCATATCAGACCGCGAAGAGTTTCGTGCAACGGCTACCAAACGAAAGGATGTGAGTGAAAAATCTTTTCTTTTTTTCATAGTATAAAATCTAAGATCGATGTAATCCTGACTACGTACAACATGATTTGCTCAAGACCAGAAGATCGAAAATTCTTTAAAAAATTCTCCCTCAACTATGTCATTTACGACGAAGGCCACATGCTCCGTTCATGCAACACGCAGCGCTATCAAAATCTAATGAAAGTTCGTGGCGCCCGAAAGCTTTTGCTCACTGGTACTCCACTCCAGAATAATCTCGTTGAATTGATCTCGCTGATGTTTTTTACGATGACAAAAATGTTTACTGAGTATTTTTCTCTTTCAACTGTAGATTTTATTATTGGATTTTTAGGTACGTGGACAACATCAAGGCTATCCTACAATTGTTTGCGGCAAAAAGTGTTAATAAGGTTACAAATAAACATAAATCGAACGGGAAGTCGCAAATGAACAACGAGCTCGATGATGATCTGTATGAGAAACATAAGATTGTTCAGGCGAAGGCTATCTTGCAGCCATTTATTTTGAGACGGCTGAAAGAAAATGTTAGAATTTGCATTCATTTGATATTAGCCAGGGCGGTGACGTAACTAGGATTTCGAAAATCTGCATTAAAAATTTTTTATTTGAAACATACATATTCGGATAGACCTTGCCTGTAGGGTCAAAAAAACACTAAAAGTAACAAAAACAATTTTCCGAAAGACCAAAAAATTTTAGCGCGCTAATTTTACGCACAAAAGATTCCTCAGAAAATTTGATATGGGAGACAAGAACACATACATGCACAAGATCTTAGGAGTGGTTGCTCCGATACGCTATGATTCTGGGCCCTCCCCCAAAATCTGGTTTAAAATTATGAAAAATCTAACAAAAAGCTATAAATTTAGCAATAAAAATGGTATTTTGATCAAATTTATATAATCAAGCTGACTTTATCCGCCTGATCGCTATGAATCTTTAAATTTCCTTTGCGATAAATGGCGTAGGAGTCTCCCTCCACTTGTGCATGTATGCAAGAACAGTGAAGCTCAAAAGTGTGTATAATTGTACAAGTGCATTTTTAGGTACTAACTTTTCTTCCACCAAAATCTGAATATGTTAAATTCTGTGAAATGACCGAGTCCCAGCAACAAATCTACGAAGATGTTATTTTTGATCTAAGAGCACAACGTGAGTCCGGAATGTCGGGAAATCCGGCTGGTGGCCTTATGATCATGCGGCAAGCTGCTAACCATCCTTTATTGTATCGAAGACAGTATTTAGATGAGAAATTGTACGAAATTGCGAAAACACTTTGTACCAGAGTGAGTTTTATTGGGGTTTGATCGAAAGTTTGAACACTTCACTTTTTTCTTGAAATATATTAGCCAGGGCGGTATCGTAACTAGGGTTTAGAAAAAAATGCATTAAAAAATGTCAAATTCGGATTTCCTGCATGTTTTTACCTCTAGAGGGGTAATTTTCATTAAAAAAATTTTGAACAAATTTTCACGTCATGGCCTTCCCCCTATTTTATAGTATCTCCCCAACTTCAACACGCTTTCTTAGGAACAGCAATACTCAAAAAAGAATTATAAACATGTCGCTGAAGATATGGCATTTTTACACGACATTGGTATACATCAGATTTGTGCGAAGTTCTCTTCTACTGTCGAATATTGTCTCGATATGGAACTGGCGTTGAATTCTGGAAAGTGTAAAATGTTGGATCGATTATTACCTCCGATTAAAGAAAAGGTATAAAATTTTGAATCGGAAACATTCTGTTAGCGAATTGGCATAAATTAACCTAATAGGGTCATTTTTGAAAAAAAATTTCGAGTCGAAAAAACATGAAAAAATTGGCCAAATTTCTGTTTTTTTATACACCATGCATAATTAGTGACAATGTTTGGGCCTTATTTAGACCTTCAGAAAAGTTTTTTCCACCAAAAATTATAATGGTAGTATGTCTTGGGTTAAAAATTACTGGATATATCTTTTGGCTAAAATTACCTCAATTTAGAAAGAAAAAGTTCTGATATTCAGCCAGTTTACTTCGATGTTAGACATTCTTGAAATGTACTTGGCATTGCGTAATCACAACTTTTGTCGATTAGATGGCTCAACTGCAGTTATGGAAAGGTAAAATTGTTGTTATGGCTCAGGCTGCGTTCAAGCATGCCAAAAAAGTTGTAACGTTTTTTCAAAAAATGTAACTTTGCCTGATTTTCAATAAAATCGTGTTTATTGAAATGATTGGTCATGAAGTATAAAATTTTATTGGTTTTTTTGCTTCTCAACCACTAAAATTTTATGCTTTATGACCAATCGTTTCAATAAACATGATTTTATTGAAAATCAGGCAAAGTTACATTTTTTTGACATGCTTGAACGCCATAGCCTCAAGGATGATTCGAAACCAATTTTCAACGTGCCAAATATGCGAATTTCGTGTTATATCTGGTGCGAATACAGTCAAACCTCGATTCCGAGCGATTTGAGCTGCTCCAAGCAACAATTTAGTGTGGAATTACAGAGGGTGCCGTTATATCGAATCGAACGGGGATGCTATTATATCGAGGTTTGACTGTAATCCGTTTTTCGAATCATCATAGGGAGCCGCTTTTTGTAGCCAATTCTAATCATGGTATTTTTCAGACAAGAACTCATCGATAAATTTAATGCGAACGAGGAAATATTCATATTTTTGCTCTCTACAAAGGCTGGTGGACTTGGTATAAATTTGACGGCAGCAAATCATATAATTATTCACGATATTGACTTCAATCCGTACAATGATAAACAGGCCGAGGATCGCTGTCATCGAATGGGCCAAGAAAAGTATGATTTTGATTATTTTATATTTCCTTGTTTATACTACAGGGAGTATAAAAAACCGGAATTTGGGCGGATTTTTTCATATTTTTTGACTCGAACAATTTTCAAAAATGATCCTATTAGGAAAACCAATGAACTAAATTTTGGTTCTTATTTAACATACAGTAATGTTGGAGCTTATTTTTTTACTTTTTTAGAAATGTGACTGTGACCCGACTAATTTCCGAAGATACAATCGAAGAACCCATGTTGGCATTAGCTCAAAAGAAATTAGAGTTGGAAAAAGACGTTACAAATGTGGATGAAGGACCCGACTCCGAAACCATATCTCTTCTTATCTCACAAGCTCTTTCATCCAGTAGCAAATAGATAGAATAGTTTTCGTCGTTTTTTTTATCTGTTCAATTTGATTCGTTTCATCCTGTGATTAACTTGCATATGAATAGGTGAACAGGGATTTCGATCGGCAGTGGCGTATACAGGATTTTTTCGATGTCTGGATGGGAGGGGGAACCCCATTTTTCAATGAAAATTTTCCTATTTCAGAAAATTTTCTATTTTGAGGGGTGGTGTTCGCTAGAGCAGGGATAACCGATAAAAATCGTTCAATTTCGGTTTTTTGGTGGCTCTCGGTTTCGATTTGATCGGTTTTTCAACTCATCGATTTGATCGGCTATTTTTATTTTTTTCGACTTTTTTGACAAAAATTTTTCGAAAACAGGCTTTTTTAAGCTGAAAATGTTCAAAAAATTACGATTTTTTTGAAAAATGGAAAATTTTGGACATTTTGTGAAAAAAGTTTTTAAAAAAACCGAAAAGTCGATGAATTGATCGGTTGTTTATCGGTTATACGATTGTTTTAGCCATCAGTTACGATTTCAGTTGTTTACTTTTTCTTTAGGCTTTTTTATTTGTTATTCAAACATACGGGTTTCGGTTATCCATGCGGCACTAGGTCATTCCTTACTCTTACCATTACGGACGATCTTACCGGTCATTTCTTACCGGGACATTCTACTTTTTTTCACAAAAAATGATGTTATACATAGTTGTTTGTCGTGATCTCAATAGCAACTTGGTAGAATATCACTTTTCATGAAAATATTTCTGCGATGGAGAAACTGAGTACAGTCTGATAAGGAATGTTCGCGTAAGGAAAGACCGGTAAGCATCGACCGTAAGGGTAAGGGATGACCTAGTGCCATTCCTACTCTAACATCCCCCTTCCCAGACATGCCACTGTCAATTGAACCCCTTTGCTTGAATTTCGAGGCAACTTTTGTTATATGATTTCGATCCCTTGAATTTTTGATATTGCTGATAAATTTGTTGAGTATAAACTCAGTATTAACCTGTCAATGACGGTCGACCCACCGAAAAAACTTTTTACCCCTGTGGAGTTTTTCCTTGGCATTGAAAATTGCATATCTCGGCGAACACTGGGTTTTTTTTCAATCCTTCACCAAGCCCTATGTAATATTAAAATTGAACCTGCACCGTTTTTTGAAATCGGAACAAAATTTTCAACAAAAAATTGTCAAAATCGTGTTCCATCATAGAAAAACCCCCAGTGTCAAAAACAACCCAAATATACAGCTGATTAAATTATGCAAAAATAATTCGACTCGGAAGGGAATTAAACCAGCGGCCTATGGTGTGAACACCTTTTCACAAAAAACTAATGATAGGCTAAAAATTTTCATGTTATTTTAAGGGGGTTTGCTTTTACAACTTTTTATGGTTCGCTAAAATAAGAATTTCGACTCTGTGGGGATCGAACCCGCATCCAATAACATGAATGGCCAGTATCCTAGTCATTAGGTCATGCTTTTCCTTCATTGACGGGTTAAGGATTTTGTAGGTTGTGTAATTGAATTGTTATAGAATCGTAATATGTTCAGCAGTATACCAAAATCAAAAAGTAGAAATGTTATTGGCACTCAATAGATTTGGTATTCTGTGATTTTGACTAGAGATCGGAAATTTTGATCATCAAAATTGATCAAAACTGCATGTTTTTACTCTATTACGATCGAAAACTCGCTTGCATTTCGATGAGGCCCCTAGATCTACAAGTAGATCCCTCAATTTTGATCTTTTCCAAGTCTATATTCCCCAGTTTTGATTAAATTTTGATCGCTTTTTCTTCAAAAAACAATCAAAACTGGGGGACCTATAGACTTGGAAAAAGATCAAAATTGAGGGTCTACTTATAGATCTAAGTTGGCCTCATCGAAATGCAAGCGAGTTTTCGATCGTAATCGAGTAAAAACATGCAGTTTTGAAAGATTTTGATGTTCAAAATTTCCGATTTCTAATTTTGACTCCTATATAATTAGGGTTGTTTGATTTTAACCTGTTTTAATACTTGGTTTATTCAAGGTGGCTATTCCGGTTTTCAATAAATAAAACTATCTTTAATTATGAGTTAGCAGCATCACCTCGTCAAAATTATACGTCTGAGAAAAATCGAATTTCAAATTCCTATAACAAGCAATTTTTAATGACATAAAAATCTGTTCTGCAGCATAATTCGGATGATTACCAAGGTTTTCCTCTTTGTTTCAAAAATTCTCGAGTTTCTCCCAGCAATTTTCTCATCCTTTGGCAATTCTTTCCCGAACGAAAGGCTCGACTTAAGCGACACGAGCTGTATCTCCTTTCTCTTCTGTCGGCTTTTCCAGTCCTTTATCTAGTGGTCTGTTACTCATTGATTTATTTTCTACTTTATCCCTGCAATTTTTTGAAAGACAAGTGTTTTGGATTTATAAAGGACATTTAAGATGCTGACCAGTTTTTTGTTTATTTTCTGAAAAATGCGAAAAAATTTATATAAAAAACATTTGGTACTACTAAGGATTAGTGACCTCACTTAACGTGATTTTTTCAACAAAAAAATTTTAGCTTTTTTCTTTGGAAATAATGACCTCTCTAGGGGTAAAAACATGTGGGAAATCGATTGTGCGCATTGACGAAACATAAAATGATTTTGTGTGTGGAAAATGAGTCGTATTCATAAGCATGTAATTCTTTTTACAAATTTGGCCCTAAAGACGTTGTGAATTACTTTGTTGTGCTTGCCTGATTTGCAAGAATTTTCCGAAAAAACTCGTTTTATGTTTTATCAATGCGCGCAATCGATTCCCCACATAAAGTTATCCCTAGAGAGGTCATTTCCAAAGAAAAAAAGCTAAACAAATTTTTTGAAAAAAATCACGTTAAAGGGACGCTGCACGCTCTAACAATTTTGAAGAACAGATTTTCGTGCCAATAATTAGATCTGAATGCAATTCAGGCAATTTTGTTATTGTTTTTCAAAAGTTTTTTGTTCCAAATTTTTTGAAACGCTTGAAAGAAAAACAACAACAAAAATTTATTTTTCCAACAAAGCTTTCAAAAAGTTTGAAACAAAAAACTTTTTTGAAAAATATGTACAAATTCAACAAAATTGCAACATGAATTGCAATTAGTTCTAATTATTGGCACGAAAATCTGTTCCTCAAAATTGTTAGAGCGTGCACCATCCTTTTAAGTGGGGTCACTAATCCTTAGTAGTACCAAACGTTTTTTCTTATAATCCATTTTGGATTTCTCGGAAGAATTTTTAACTAACAGTTTTTTTACTTGTTTTCCCATATTGCAAAACTTCCTATCATGAGAAAATCTTTAACATATGGAATTTTTTTCATTCATTCGTTAGATTTTAATTGCTGCGTCAAGAGAGCAGCGACGCTTTTGTTTTCATCCCATAAATGCAGCTCGTTAGATGCTAGTTTCGACAAGTCCGCCTCCTAGTTCGGCTCTAGGAAGTTGTTTTTAATTTTAGCAACACATTTTATCTTTGGGGAAAAATTATTGGGTGAAAACACAATGTGCAACCGCAAGAATCGAAGAAGAATCATCACCAGAAGAAATTCGCATATTTTTAGGTTTAACTGTCTGACAAGGGAACTGCAAGTTCTGCTATGCTCGGATTGAAAATTTCTTATGCCATATTGTGTTTTTTATTTTACTCTAGAACATAGGCGAGCCAGGATTTTGCGACAGAGGGGGCTAATCGGCGACAGGGGGGGGGCTGAACGTGTAAATTTTGTTAAAAAATGCGTTTTTTCCTTAAAAAATCGCACTTTTCTATTAAATTGTTGGACGACAGGGAGGGGGGGGGGCTAAAGCCCCCTAGTCCCCCTCCTTGGCTACGCCTATGCTCTAGAGTAAGGCTGATCGCTAAACGTCTCGATCAGCTTGCGTCTCGAATTCGTGACTCAAATCGAGACGACATCTCAACCTAGTTTGAATTAGTTGGAATATTGACACGAAAACCCTGATTTTTTATTTTTTTTTAAATACGCTTAATTATTGGATGTATTAAAAAAAACAAAGACGCCATTTTTTATAGCTCGACGAGACGAACAAAACGACACCAAGTTGATCCAATTTGATAGTTATTTTGTGTTATTGAAACGAAAACGCTGATTCATATTTTCGTTTCAATAACACAAAACAATTATCAAATTGGATCAATTTGGTATCGTTTTGTACGAATTCGATCCAACACGGAAGCGTTGTTGCGCCGCAGCCCCCGAGGGCTGCGTGAAATTTATGCAGTTTTTTCAATATGTTAGAATAATATTAGACAGATGTAAATATCGCGTGTAAGAAAATAGTTGACGTAAAAGGAATCCAATTTACATAATTATTTTATAAGATTTACTTTATGAAAAATTAAGTATAGGTCGTTTATTATACTTTATTTGGCTTCTTGATGTCTCCTCCTCAATTTCGAATATCATATGCTTCTATTACGACAAAGAACAATTTTCCTCTCCTTTTACACTGGCTTTAAACATTTATTGAAGCATGTGTGTAGTTTATTAAATTTTCTCCGGAAAATTATTTGTCACATGAAAGAAAACTGAAATCGATCATCTGCTCGGCATTCTGGAAATTTTTAACTGCTCTAAAGTGTTTTTTAGGCACGTCGAAGTTTTGATGCCAAATTAATTCCGTTTTGAAGAAAACTCGACATTTGTTTCCAATTTATTTTTTTAGGCTAAAAAATTTTTGTTTCTATGTTAAGAGGATATTCATGCCATGGCGCCCGAAAATAAGAAAAAACAACGGTTCGATGAAACCGATTTTTCTCGAAATTTTTTATGCTTTATTCAAACCCTTACTCCCTAAATCCGCCTTATTCCGTCCGTCTGTAATTCCACAAAACTTCTCCCTTCACTCCAATCGCATCAAAATCGATTCCAATCGACTCGGTGAGAGAAGTCGATCGAGTACCATGGGAATACCCCCCCCCACGACTACGCAGGGATGCCACCTAAAAAGGGGAGTTTTGGATCGAAGCAGGAATCCCCATTTTATAGTATTAGTTATACTCCTCTCAACGAGCTAAGACGAGCGGCATAAGTTGCTTTTAAAATTTCGATTTCCCAATCCCTATAGAGTCCTATACCCACCCCAAAAAAGCACTTATTTTACAATTTTGGGAGCTACTACACAATAGGGGGTCACCCACGTAAAAATTGTTTTCTAAAAACGACACCTCTAGGGTAAAAACATGCGGGAATCCGAATTTGACATTTTCGAAGCGAAAAAATACTTCCCTGATTCAGGTAAGGTCTATGTATTGAAGCGAAAAATCACATTTTAGCGATTTTTCACTTGGATAAATATTCTTTTTGCTCTCAAAAAGTATCTTTTTTGCGCTCAAAATATTTTTCTTTGCGNTTTAGCGATTTTTCACTTGGATAAATATTCTTTTTGCTCTCAAAAAGTATCTTTTTTGCGCTCAAAATATTTTTTTTGCGCTTAAAAATTACTTTTTTGCGCTAAAATATTTGTATGCTTAAAAAAATTATTTCCGGCTTCATTTATACTCGTTCTGGTTGCGGATATATTACATAATTAGTCAAAAATGTCGATGTTTTTCGAGCGCAAAAAATTTTTGAGCGCAAAAAAATTATTTTGAGCGCAAAAAAGATACTTTTTGAGAGCAAAAAGAATATTTATCCTTTTCACTTCAATACACAGGCCTTCCCTAAATCAAGAAGTGTTTTTTCGCTTCGAAAATGCCAATTTCGAATTCCCCGCATGTTTTTATCCCTAGAGGGGTCATTTCCAGAAAAAACTTTTTCACGTGAGTGGCCCCCCCCCCATTGTGTAGTAGCTCCCAAAATTGTAAAATAAGTGCTTTTTCAGTCAACTGAGTCGAGTTTTAATTGAATTTGTGGGTCATTAAATCGAATCGAAGGAGATGTCACTAAATCGAATTTGACTATATTTATACTTTTGCAATGCATCCCTACGTGATCGTGTTGGCGGGAAAATTCTCGGCAGGGGTCACTAAGTCGAGAGTTGACTGTATTAGAATTTCCTTCGTCGAACCGTTTTTTCTCATTTTCGGGCTCNGCGGGAAAATTCTCGGCAGGGGTCACTAAGTCGAGAGTTGACTGTATTAGAATTTCCTTCGTCGAACCGTTTTTTCTCATTTTCGGGCTCTGTGATGCAGAAAAGTATCTTTTTTGCTAGCGTTTAATTTTCTCGTTATTAAATTGAGTTATGTTTCTTCCGCTCTTCTCATTTATTCGTTTAGAGTTCGATATGCATTTATCTTTACGTCAAGCGAAGCCATGGTGAAATTGGATAGGTTTGATATTGTGTTTAATAATCCGGAACATGCTTATTTTGCTGGACAAGAAATTTCTGGAAAAGTACGTTAAAGAACCAAGTTCACTTTTGAACAAACTTTTTTATAAGAAAGTTGAACTTATGCACTTCGCCCCCCCCCCAAATTCGCATAAATCAAACATTTGGGGGGGGGCGAAGTGCACCGATCAGTGCACTTCGGCCCCCCTTCAAAATTGGGGGGGGGGAGAGCCGAAGTGCATAAATTTCCAAAGGAACTTATGCACTTCGGCTCCCCCCTAAATTTGAGGGGGGCAAAGTTCGCCCTCCCCCCTTCCCAAAATGTTTGATTTATGCGAATTTGGGGGGGGGGGAGTGCATAAGTTCCAGAAAGTTGATGTTGTGACAATCAACTTTTGCTTTCGAAGTAATTTCTAATTTTTAACCCTTTAGAAGTTGCTTGAAAATTTTGAATGTGTTTTGTGTATTGAAGCAAAGGGATTGATACCCTGATTCAATGAAAGCTGTTTATTGAAACGAATCATTATAAACCTCAAAATGCTGACATTTTAAGAAAAAAATACATAGAACGAATTTTTTATTTCTCGCCAAGACGAATAAAATGCCACTAAAATGATTGAATTTGAACACTGTTTTTTGGTTATTGAAACGAAAACATGAATCAGGGTTTTCGTTTCAATAACCAAAAACATTGTTCAAATTCAATAGTGCTAATAGTTTAGTGCATTTTATTCGTCTCGGGGAGTTATAAATAATTTGTTATATGTATTTTTTTTCTCAAAATGTCAGCATTTTGAATTTTATAATGATTTACTAAATCGTTTCAATAAACAGCTTTCATTAATCAAGGTATCAATCCCTTCGCTTCAATACACAAAACATATTCAAATTTTTCCAGCAATTTTGTTTCACATTTTCTCGAAAGGATGAACGAATTCGAATTTACTTCGAAAGCAAAAGTTGATCGCCACAACATGAACTTTCTTATAAAAAAATTTGTTCAAAAGTGGACTGGTGCTTTAAATTTTTTCATGCTATGTGAGGGATTTAGTTTGGGATGTTTTTAACAAGTATCAGTGTAAATCAAACGATACTTATTTTTCATAACATACACCTTATTCTTTTTTGATTTTGTGGGTGTGATTTTTAAATTTAACCTTTTTGATCCCATTTTTTTGGTTTCGCATTTATCCCACCTTTTTCCAGAATACCTTCCTATAATTTTCTCAAATCTTTTAAAGGTTATCATTGAAACAAGCGAGCCAAAAAAGGTCAATGAACTTTTGTTGGAGTTGAAAGGTCGTGCACGAACTTATTGGACAAAACATTCCGGTAAATCAAGAACACATTGCAGTCATAGCGAGCCATACTTTTGTGAGCAATTCAACACCCATTATACACACAGATTTACAACCACAGCTCCAGATGGCAAAACCAAAGTAATTTTTGTGTGTTAATATAAAAAGTGGATTTTAAACAACTTATTATTAGAGCTATATTTTAAACGACCAGTCCAATGGAAAAAAGTTACCATTTTGTTGATATTCCGAAAGTTCATGAAAAATGGAGCATTTTTTGTTTTTATGGCATGTTCTGAATCGTTGTAGTTTTCGAGATAATTGCGTTTGAAACTGTTCATGCTCTTCGTTGTAATACACAAACTTTTTTGAAAAATCGATTTTTTCAATTTTCATCAAATGAACATCGTAACAATTTTTTATAGCTAACTGAGACGAACAAAATGACACCAAAATTATCCAATTTGAAAATTGTTTTAGGTTATTGAAGCGAAAACATGAATCAGAATTTTCGTTTCAATAACCCAAAACAATGTTCAAATTGGATAATTTTGGCGTCATTTTGTTCATCTCATTTAACTATAAAAAATTATAGCTACAATGTTCATTTTATGAAAATTTAAAAAATCGATTCAAAAATTGATTAAGAATTCAAAAAAGTTTATGTATTACAACGAAAACATGCAATTTCAAACGCAATTATCTCGAAAACTACAACGATTCAGAACATGCTGTAAAAATAAAAAATGCTCCATTTTTCATGAAGTTTCCGAATATCAACAAAATGGTAATTTTTTTTCCGACTGGATTGGTGCTTTTTGGATGTTCTAAACATTTATATTATTAAATTTGTGATCAGAGTTTTTCAATTTTACAGAGTGGTGCAAAAAACTTGACTTTTTTGACATTTTGGGACCCGAAATTTTATTTTTCTAAAAACGTTTTTCATGGCTAGCTTTACGAAAAATGTCGACTACTTGGTTAAGTGGATAAGGAAGCCATCCGTCCGATCTGGCAAGTTAAGCAACGTTGGGCCCGCAGATTCGATCCCACTAGGACAAAAATTTTGATCTACAAAAAACTTTTCTTACAAAGAATGGAGCAAAAATTTTTTGTTTGTAAGAAAAGTTTTTTTGTAGATCGAAATTTTTGCCCTAGTGGAATCGAACCTGCGGGCCCAACGTTGCTTAACTTGCCAGATCGGACGGGCGGCTTCCTTATCCACTTCGCCAAATAGTCGACATTTTTCGTAAAGCTAGCCATGAAAAACGTTATATTTAGGAACGAATTCTGCCTGCGGGTGTCCATGAAGTGCCTTTTTCTTATACCTTGCCTAAAACACTGCCCAC
>OZJO01000148.1:0-14373 GCA_900406225.1 Acrobeloides nanus
AAAAAAGTGAAACATGCCAAAATTCTTTTTGGAAATAAAGATTTAAACGTATAGAAAATAATAAAAAAGGAATGGTTGGATTTCATGACTTATTCGCCGAGATATCCAATTTTTTGTCTACATACTCCTGTTCAGGACTTCGAAAAATTTTCGCAACATACAACTTTTTTGTTTTAGCAGATAAAATTTTAATTTTTTTAAATTTATGTTATTAGGTATTAGAGAAAACGTTTTTTACACAAATTTCATGTGTCCCCATTTTTGACCCACTTTGGTCAGCCGTGTGTTTTTTATCCCCTTGGGGTAAACAAATCGAATTTTCAAAAAGGTCTCCAAATTGGTTGAAATTTTGTATTCGGGTGTTTTTCGACATGGAGAACACGAATCTGAAGGAATTTTTGATTTTGACCACTGGAGGGTATGTCCCCTACGAGGGGCATACCCTTAAAAAACGGATTACTGGATCGAGATTTATTAGAATAAAGATGAGATACTTTTCGAACAATTCAATACTATAAGAGATTTATACAAAAATTTTTCCTAATTTATGCCTTAAGAAAATAATGCATTTTAGACTATCAAACCACTTTCTTCTTCATTTTCCTTGCATGCGTCTTGAGAAAATCGCGGACAACACACAAAAGAGATTTTCTGACTATAAGATTTTCTATAGTGGCACACAAATACATCACTGAAAGAGAAAATCCACTCAAATCCGCTGTGACCGCGGCGGACATTTTCGAATCGCCAATAACATGACAATTTTATGACGAACTGTCACCCTCTTTTGGGATCAATCCGTTGGTTTCGCGCGCACTCGTGAAGGACTCATTGAATGCATGAAAAATGATGATCAGACGCAGGAAGGAGGAATTATTAGAAACAAAAGTCTTATATATCAAGCCATTATGTAAAACCAAAGGGGTATACCAAAGTTCTTGGTGATAAAATATAGCATTGAGGCTTAGGCTTGTCTAATCCTAAAAAATCCTAGGCGCACTAGTCTAATCCTAAAAACTTAATCAAAAGATTTCAAATTCATAAACATTCATTGCCATTGTCATTTGGACTAGTTATTCTAAACTGTGACGAAGATCAAGAATTAGATAAACGCAACCAGACTGAAAATCTTCGGCCGAAAATTCCAGTTTCTTCCTTATCTTAAAAAGGGTGATTCATCCATCAAAGTGGACATAATTCAGCAAATTTGGCATGATTAAGCGTCGGAAGCGCTTGAAACGAAAACAAACGATTAAATGACTCAAAGGCCACCGGAACAGCTGCAAATTTCACATAACATTATCAAAATTTGTTTTTGTTACAACATTTTGATATGATGTTAGTAAAATCATAAATATAAAAAACCGACGTTTATATAGTATTTTTTTCGTCAAAGATTTTTTTCTTCTATAAAATTTTATAGAAGAAAAAAATCTTTGACGAAAAAAATACTATAAAAACTTTTAGGCTAAATAATAAACCTTGGGCAAACGTCAACATTTTGAGACAAAGCCTTGGAAGGGCTTTGTCTAAAAATTTATTTGTTCACACATTCTGTGCAAAATTCATCCAAAATGTTGACAACCCAAAATTTATTGATTGATCAGCTGCCAAACATCTAATGCTAAATGAAATAATTCTTTGAAAAAATATTTGTGTTTGTATAGTTATTAGCATAAATATTTTTGCAAATCAATCGATTGGTCTTACAAAGTCAAATGTGGACACGTTAGCATAGTAGTTTTCTAAATGTACATGTAACACTACACCCTTTAACAGGCTTACAAACACAAACGCAAGAAAGGAAAGATAAGAGACGACTAAGCAACAAAGAACCTACAGGTCTCTCTAATTACTACTCTAGACAAATAAAAAAAATACTTTTGCTTACAACTATACCTAAACACAACAATAAGTGCACAAGGGGTAGTGTGTAGCGGATTGGGTTGGGGGAGGTAGTGCATGGGGGGGGGGAGCTTCTGCGCAGAACCTCCCCCCTCCCCCGAAGATTCTAACACGTAGACAAAAAAGGTCCTCAAGACGTTGGAGGGGTAGTGTCAGTGGTAGATCCAGGAGGGAGCGTGCCCCCAAACCGAAAATTTCTTAAAGGGGGGGGGTGAAAAGAAGAGACTTCTTTTCACCCCCCTCTCAAAATTTTTTTTGTAAAATCACTTTTCTAGGGGTAATTTTATGCGAAAAATCGATTGCACACACTCCCGAAATTTGAAAACGTCATCTTGACCTGATTTCGATCGCTAGGGTCATCTTGACCTGATTTCGATCGCTAGGGTCATCTTGACCTGATTTCGATCGCTAGGGTCATCTTGACCTGGTTTCGATCCTGGACCAAAATCGCTAGGGTCACCTTGACCTGGTTTCGATATTGGACCAAAATTTTAAAAAATCCCTACACATAAAGGTCCCTTATGTTTAAAAAAAAAATCGGTCTTTTTGGGAAGTAGCTCCCATGAGAGGATATAATGTGCTTAGATGTGCACTCAGTATGAGCATGCGATAGTTAACTACAAAAATATACAAGGGCAAAAAATTGATTGAGAAACAAATTTGTCATCCTAAAAAATGAACCCTTAAAAATTGCATATATAACTTATACATCACTGCAAACAATAAAAGCACATAAAGCAAATGAAACCAAGAATTGCTGAATAAGAAAAACTCCTTTCAATGCGACTATGTCGTTGTCTTCTACAAAGATGATGATAAGGCTCGGTCGAAACCGCGAAAATAATCGCCTTAAATGAAAAAGATCGATGTGGCTTGGCCTATGGCTCTCCATTAGAAAATTATACTCTTACTTTGAACCGAACAAATAATTTGTTTCAAAAAGGATGTAATATCCCAATAAAAGTGTGAACAATTTTATTACACAAGTTCTTTTACACATATGGCAAAGAGCCAAGAAAAGTCAGCTTGTTCAGCGATGACCACTTTTAGAGACTCACTTCAAAAAAAATTACGTTTCACCGAATGGCACACATAAGCAAGCAAAAGTGAGTGAAAAATGAAAGCATCCTTTCCTTTCTTCCGACCAGTGTCCATCGAGTCCACTCTCATTTCAAAATCCATTTTGTGGATATTAAGGGCTGAAGAAAACATTACGAAAACGAATGAGCTTGGCTGGGACTGACTCCAATGATCAATTATTTTAGCCTGGACATAGGAGGAGCAATACATAACAGGATATGGAAAAAAGTGCTTAATACGGGAAAGGTTTATAGGGATAATGTACAACTTTGACAAAATTGAAAAAATTCAAGTTTAAATAAAAGTCACATTTTATCTCAACAACACTATACATTAATAAAAAATATAGGATAAATCTTCAAACATGCCACTAGCAAGACTCAACTAAATCCGACGAAAATCTCTCAATCTCCAAGATTATCCCAAAATCCGAAAAAAACCTTGATTTGCGTTGACTCAACCCCTTATTCAAGCATCTCCGCATCGATAACTTTGTAGGATTTCTTCAATCCCCGATCGACAACCGTTACATTAAATATTTTTTGCATGCATTTACCCTTCATTTGAACATAAAAGAAAGACCGCTATGAAAAATAAGCCAACAAAAAACTGTTCGAATTAGAATTAAACAGGAATTGGAACAATTGTGCTAATTTTTAAGAAACATTAACTCAAAGCTAATTTGCTAAGTTTGATCAATAAGCTGATCTCATACTCCCTATTATTCCTTAACATATAAGAAGATCTGGAGTATTAGAAATAGCGTGTTCAAAAAAGAGTAAAGATCGAATGTTTTTAAAACGAACTTTTCGAGAAAACCGAGCTTTGGGTGTCACAAAAATTTTGTCTAAACCTTAAAAATGATAAAAAATAAAGAGTATCAAATATTGTGGTCAGTGAAAATATACTTTAGAACTATTCAACATACTCACACAAACATGATTCATAAAATTTGCTCTATATGGAAACAATGATTCAACCACTCTCGATTTTCACGTCTTCTCGTGCACACACACAACAAATAATGTGTGCATAGGACTTTTTATATAGGGCCATATAGCATAAGGATGACTCAAAGTGGGAATGTCATAGTGTGTTAGCCTAAAAGGTCGCCTACATAAGAAAATATTTTACTTGTTCACCTATTTCCGGTCCAAGTATTAAAAATAGTCAAAAATTTAATAAATATCAACTAAATTGTGAAATAAAAAAATAATTTTTATTTCATTCATTAAGAGCATCATATAAATGTACAAAAAATGCCTTTAGATCAACTTGACCTAATTTTTGAAGTCTTTTTGCATAAAGAACGAACTTATTCTACCGATTTAGGACAAGAACTTTGACTTGATGAGAAAACAAAATCATTTAAATTTTTAAGGCATTATTTGAACATCAAACTTTTCAAATTAAACATATCAAAATATGACTCAATACGTTCACTCCAATATATAAACAAATTCACTGAGCAGACCAACAATGGAATTTTTCAATAATACAGTGTGTTCAAAAGTTTCCGACATTTTTATATACAAATTTTTGAATCTCCGGCTCCAGTACGAATTTTTTGGTGCGGTTTTTTGCCACAAGTCAGGGATGGGGAAATTTTTTACGCGAAAATTATTTTTCCCCGATGCGTACTTTGTTGTAAGTGCTCATTTCTTTCTTCATCCCAAATGCCGATTTATGTGATTTTTTTAGATTTTGATGTCCAACTCGGTCAAATCGCATCCGTTTTCGATAATCCTACTACATTAAACGTGTAATGTGTATCTTTCTGTCTGCACGGACGATCTCGGGAACGCTTGATTTAAATTCAGAATGTTATTACAAAAGTTGTAGGGGACGATGAGAAAAGACGATTGACACCAAAATCATCGAAATCGGAAA
Organism: Acrobeloides nanus; assembly: GCA_900406225.1. Lineage (NCBI taxonomy): Eukaryota > Metazoa > Nematoda > Chromadorea > Rhabditida > Cephalobidae > Acrobeloides > Acrobeloides nanus. The sequence continues at coordinate 4,876 of OZJO01000148.1, forward strand.
AAATTTCATACGACACGATTAATCAAGATTAGTTATAACTAATCTTATTTTCCCACCAATACGACCACACAGGGATACATTGTAAAATCTATATAAGACGACGTATTTCGTCACGATTTAACGAATCGAGATGGAAGTAAGACCGAAACAGAAAAAAGAAATTATCGAAAAAGGATGTGTTTTGACCGAGTCATCAATTTCTGAAAAGATCGCCAAAATCGGCATTTAGTGGTATAGAAAGAAATGGGCATAGACAACAAAGTACGCATCAAGAAAAAATAATTCCCGGTCAAAAATTTCCCCATCCCTAACTTGTAAGTGAGAAAAAATCGCATCACAAAAGCTGAACTGGGGCCGGGTATAACAAAAATTTGGATGTAAAAATGTCGGAAACTTTTTGAACGTTCCGTAGAAGATTTTGTAAACAATGTGTACAGAAATAACCCGTGAATAAAAAGTGCGAATGTTTTCGTTATTTTTAAATAAACAATACATTTTTGAAGCTTTTTAGCCAAATTTCAATTTTTATCAAAAAATTTCGAGAAATTGTAAATCGATCAATTGTAAGCAAGTTCGAGTATAAAATTTTCAAACAATGATGCTAAAAGCAGGTCGTCAAATCTTTTATACAAATAACTTGTTGTTTCAACGAGACACTTGATAAACCCTTGTTCTTAAAACTAGAGACCGGCACATGAAATTTTTTTGTTGACTTTTTTATAATTTGTTGACAAACACGTAGTAAAAATGTATAGAAAAATTTAATTAAGGCAATTTTAAATAGACGCAAAAATTTTCGAGAAAATCAATTTTTATCAACGAAAAAAGAAGCACACAAAAAGAAATTGCTTCAGATGGGAGTCGAACCTGAGCTTTATGCACGAGAAGCAAGTTTTTCGTCCCGGTCTCTACTTAAAGGGGGGGGGGTGTAAAGTATGGTCGAGTAGAAAATTTTTTTAACAAGTGACCCTTTAGGGGTAATTTTATGCGAAAAATCGATTGCGCGCATCGAAAAATTCTGAAAAAATTTTTCAGGGGTCAAAAAATTGAAAAAAAGCGTCAAAATTAGGGGTTGTAAGTTTTAACCCCAACAAAATTATTTTTGGGGGTTTTTGACCCCTGAACAATTTTTTTAGAATTTTTCGATGCGCGCAATCGATTTTTCGCATAAAATTACCCCTAAAGAGTCACTTGTTAAAAAAATTCAAAAAAATTTTCTACTCGACCATACTTTACACCCCCCTTTAAAGGAGGTGCATTTTGCGACCATTGGGAAGAAAAAATTTTCATAAAAATGACCCTATTAGGGGTAATTTGATGTGAGAAATTGATTGAGCGATTCCCGGAGCGTAAAATGCCATTTTGACCAAGTTTTCGTGAAAAATTGCCTATTTTTTCGCCTTTTTTCGACGACAAAAGGTGAAAAAAAAACGAAAAAGGCAATTTTTCACGAAAAAGATAGAATTTTAACGCTTCAAGTGTGCGTCAATCGATTTCTTGCATCAAATTACCCCCCCCCCCCCCCAATAGGGGCATTTTTATGAAAGAAATTTGTTTCTCCCAAATGGTCGCAAAATGCACCCCCTTTAAAACGTTAGAAAATAGCTAAAATGCAAAAAAATCTGATCTCTAGATTTTCTTCAAATCTAAATATTCTCAATAGAAACAACATTTCAAATTTGCCGCCTTAGCTTTACCGGATAAGATTTTATTGTCATGACAACGGTTGTCCATAGTGTCCAGTTGGGTCGAGTTGCTAATTTTTACAACACAAAAATTTTTTCGCAATAAATTTTTATATTCTTTTTTCCTAATAAATTTTTATGTCCTATGTGGTATCTCAAAGAAAAGCTCGATTTATTACAGAGCTACTTTTGCTACTAGTTGCAACTTTTGCTTGGTTTTGTGCTATTTATGCAGGATTTTTTATTTCAATAAGATACTTGGATAAAATTATAGCTTCTCAAAATGCCGCTAACAGTGGTTCATGAAGAGGTAAGAATTTCAAAAAAGTAAAAACTTGCACAAAATTGAGTTAGATTGAAAAATGGTCATAATTCCAAAATAATTGGCAAAATTAAAGAGTTTTTGTTCAAAAAGTTCACAAAATTTAACAAAAATCGGCTTTAATCTAAAACTCATTGTGATTCATTTCGGACACCAATTGTCCTAATGAATCACAATGAGTTATTCGAATAAATGACTCATGTTTTGATACTAGTTCGGAGCAGGTGACCTACAAATTTTTTATAATGGTTTCTCATTATGATTTTTCACTAAAATTGACCAAATTTTCCTATTTTTTGAGCAAAAATATCCAAAATCTGCTATTTTTCAGCTAAAATTTTACTTTTCCGAGCATTTTCATATTAAAAACAAGTGCTTCTCAAAACAAATTTTCTCCTGCGGCGCTGGTTTTTTGCTTTACCTAAAAGATTTTTCCAAAATTGTCTCAAATATGATATTTTTCACCAAAAAATTTTCATTTTCCGAGCATTTTCAGCTTAAAAACAAGTGTTTTTCAAAAACTTTTTGCCTGCGACGCTAGTTTTCTTCTTTATTTAAAGGATGTCACCAAAATTTCTGAGTATTTTCTGCTTAAAACAATGTTTTTTAAAAAAATTTTCGCGCGAAAAAATCTTGGGGACCAAGATGATTTTTGAAAATTTTTTGAAAAATCGAAAAAAATCAATTGGTTCCCTTTATGTTTTTTTCCAAAATTTTCGAAAAAACATAAGGAAGGACCCTTATGATTTTTCAAAATTTTTGGGAGTGGGCCATCCCCAAAATTTCGGAGCTCTTACGGCCCTGTCTATATCTAACCTATATAACGTATCTCGATCAAAACGAGCGAATGTCAGCTAATATTTTCATCATAGTTTTTAATATTTTTTGCACTTGTTTGAAAAAATTTGTTGATAGGCAAGTTGGGACCATCCGAAAAGTTCTGAGTATTAGATTTTAAAAAAAGTTTAAAAACCTTGTTAGTTTAAAAAACCTATTAATCTGACTTCAAAACAAAATTTGCATATTAAAATCTAAAAAAAATTCCCATTTAGTGAAAAATGAACAGATGTTAAAGACAGTTCTTTCTTTCTCCCCTCTTCCACATCTGGCGATTTTCAATCTCCCATAAAGAGTCTGGTATAACACCGGATGTGTGGGCCTAACGAATCGATTAAACACCAGCATTAATAAGCTAATCATCTTAAAATTGGGTAAATTACTCATTAAGAGTACCATAGGGTTTTCATGTAATTTGCATAAAATGAAAGAGGAATGAAATGAGAAAGAAAAATGAAAATAAATCTCTAAGTTTAAAACACGAGTCTTCGAGCTCTTTGTGTTGAAGATTCCACTTATTGACATATGATTTTTACGTACAGAAAACTCTAGGAACAAAAAGTTACTTTCGAAACTTTTAACACACAAAGTACAAAATAATCATCGCTAAAAATAGTCCCAAAACGCAGTTCTTGATGTTTTATGGTCACTTGGTAGAAAATTAAAAAGAAATAAAGTAAAGATTCAGCAATTTGTATAGATTGAATTCAGGAAAAGAGGAAGAATTTGTGCAGTTTAGTCGGAAGATTACGAGGAATTAAGAGTTAACCTCGCGCATGCGCCACCCATTTTTGCGCGGAAATTATTTTAGGCCCAAAATTATGTTTTTATTGGCGAGCGTTGGATGCGAAAAAGAGTGAACAAAAAACTGTAAATAAAAAATTTATTGCATGATTAGATTTGGTAACAAGTAATAAAATTGTTATAGTTAAAATGAATATCACCATCGTTTTCAGCATAATAAATAACGCTTAAACTCAAAAGTTGATCGCCGCAACTTAACTTTCAGTTTGAGCAGAATTAAACAATTCTGTTCAAAACTGGCTGGGTCCTTTAATATATAAAACACGCTAAAAATGTGGACGGGTATCAATTTAATTTTGTGATACATCGGTAGTATAAAAAAGAAACGGTACGCGAAATGACAAAAAATGACAAAATTCAAGAGAAAAAAGATTATTAATTCTAATTTCACCGGGGATGACTAACTGTTTTTCATTACTCAAAAATAGTTTCAAGAACCAGGATGAATTATCTTACAGGGATAACAAGATGATTCATACATGTGTGCTCATCTAGATATGTCATTTTTGTTTATTTTGTTTAGTTGATTTACAATATCTGATCAAATATGAAAGAAAGGATAACAAACAGGACGAATGTAAAAAATCTATTGATGGAAAAATTTGTCTGTTTTAGTATTAGCATAAACTTCGTTAAAGATTTACGAAAATATAAAATCCGACAAAAATCAGCAATATATGCTATTTTTGGTAATAGGAACGAATGCACCGCACAGCTTTTTAAGGAATTGACCGCACAGGATCTTCCACATGGAATGACCGCACGGATTTTCCGCACAAGGATCTTCCGCGCATTTTTGAATTTTTTTCTCATATTTGTTAAAGATTTTTTGCTAATCGTTTCAATAAACACGATTTTATTGAAATTCAGGCAACTTTTATTAATGCAAAAAAAATGTGCGGAAGTTCCTTGTGCGGAAAATCCGTGCGGATGTGTAAATTTGCAGAAAATCCTGTGCGATAGACCCGTGAAAAAAATTCATGTGCGGAAGATCCGTGCAGAATTTTTTTGTTCGGTGTATTCATTCCTATTGTCCTATTTTTTAGATCGTTGTACGAACATATAGAGCACCTACATTTTCTGGAGGCTATTTTTACAAAATTATCTCAAATGCATTATGTTTAATACTACCTCTTATAATTGCCTTAAGTACTCAGGTATCAATTAATCTTAAAAATATTAAAATAAGCCATCACAAATGCAATAAAAAAATAAAAAAATTTGCATAAATGGTGAGTAAAATCGAAGAATGTCGTTGTTCGCTTAAATATGCGTGATTCCTTTGATTGTGAATTGAGCATACAGCTCAAAAGAGACTCGTCACCTGAATAAAAGGGATGGACATAGAGCCAGCCAGCATTTCTTTCGTTTTATACTTGGCTAAGGACACCAATACGACCCATACAAAAGACGCAAAACAAGTCGGTCAATATTCCTAATATTTGCGAACGAGTGTTCACCTCTTTTTCGCCAACAGCGGACCTTGATTTCATTGAAAAAGCAACGAATTTTTTTCCGATAAAAATGAGGAAATTATTCCTTGTGAAAACTTTAAAAAATTCTTTGTAATCTCATTCAATGATATTTTATATTTTTTAAAGTCAATTTACAGACTAGAAAAATTTTTTCAAGGAAAATAAAAATAGGAAAACATTCTACGAGGTCGAATTCAAGGGGTCTAATAAAAAATTTTTAAATTCTCAAAAATCATCCTCGGAAATTGAACCAGCGGGCCCAACATTGCTTAACTTACCAGATCGGAAGGAATCACTCAGACTGGGGCTATATCAAAAGCAGATAAACAGGGTCTAATTGGCCTCCTTTATCTCGAAATTTGATATAGGAAATTAAAGCTTTTTCACAAATAAGTTGCGAAGCTTTTGAGGTGGACAGGGCCGTAGGAGCTCCGAAATTTCGGGGGCCCACCCGAAGGACACAGAAATAGGTTTTTTATATTTATGATTTTTTTACTCTTTTTTTGAAAAATTTTTCCTTTGAATGCCTTTTTTTAAACTTTTTGCCCTTTTTCGAAAATTTGAGTTGGTCACCCTGCCCGTACCCCAACGCAGCTACGACCCTGGAGATGGAGATTAATGAACTTTTATACCCAAATTAGTCTAAAATAATCCCAACTTGTTACTTTTTACCTCCTTTGTATGAATAATAGTTGGTATTTTAAGGGTTTTTGGAAGAAAACTAACACTTATCTAGAGCAACCTAAAGTAGAATTTAATGGAAATTCTATGTTTGTGCTCAATAGTAATGTAAACCCCAATAACTATTTTCTATGGAGTTCACTTCAAGAATTGGANAGCAACCTAAAGTAGAATTTAATGGAAATTCTATGTTTGTGCTCAATAGTAATGTAAACCCCAATAACTATTTTCTATGGAGTTCACTTCAAGAATTGGATAGTTTTAATGCAGAAAGACTTCTCATGCCTATAATTGAATATAACGGAGTTGATAGAGATGGGGATCATACAAATGATGAGGTAAAATGCGAATAATGAAGTGAAATAGCCGAATATTGATAAGTGAACAGAAAGATCAAGAACTTAATGAGAAGCGGGCATGAATCTAATATGTCCCATGTGGTCTAGTGGTTAGGATTCGTGGCTTTCACCCACGCGGCCCGGGTTCGATTCCCGGCATGGGAAAAATTTTTTTAAATTTTATTTTTGTACCGGGGTTTAGTGTTAACTAGAGTTTCTGAAACCAAATTAAATTAATCAAAGCTCAACATTTAATCAAATTTATTTTTTAAGTTGATTATCAAAATCTCTCTAACAATACCCGAAGCCGGTTTTCGAACTTATTCAGTTTTTTATATGCTTGAATTTAATTTGCAGTTAGATTATAGAGCTGTAATAACGGTATAGTTTTCATAATATTGAGTTTTCTAAGAAAAAATTTTAGATGAGCCCTATGATCCTTGGACAAATTGAACGTCAAGTACCTGGTTCGGAACTTTATGTCTTTGGAGATTTGATTTTAATGCAAAAACAGCTATTACCTTCATCTGGAGAGTATACATTTGACAATGAAAATACTCAAAATGTAACTAGTGTGAACGTTGAAGACATACCATTTGATAGGCTTGTAGAACATGTTCCAGAAGAAATTATGATAAAAAATTTAAGAAACAATTTTACTACAGAATTATTGGGGTAAACATATTTTACTTCCTCCTTTTTAACAATTTTTTATATATAGGAAAACTGAATTGTGGATTCCCCTACTTGATTCTTCAAATACCAACAATAACACTTTTACTTTTCACTTTCATTTGTTTATCAGGGAACAAGTATTAACTTATAGAACAGGTTTCTGGGAGCTCCTCAAGTGGGCATGGATTCAATACTTGGCCATTTATGTTATAATCAAAATCATTTTCAATGGATTATCAAGCTTCCTTTATGAAAATCGAATTTTAGGAACCATTATAGATGGAAAGATTAAAACTAGTTAAATTTTATTTTGATAAAATAAACAATAAGATATATTATAGATAGGAATCGGCACGGAGCGCTCGGAAGCGCCGTTGCGTTTGTGAATTACAAAATTATGTCACCTTTTTTATAACGGAAGCGCTAAATAAATAGAAATCTAATGAATTTGATAAATCGTTTCAATATACAGATTATATTGACGATCAATCATTTCGCGCCAATCCCTCCGCTTCAATACATAAACATGTTTAAATTTTTGTTGCAATCTTGTTTTTTATTTATCTCTTCAGGGTTATTGAAACGATTTTTGACTTGCTGTCATACCAATCGTTTCAATGAACACGATTTTATTAAAATTCAGGCAACTTTTATTGCAATTGCGATAGGAGTGATGGTAGAATTTGTGATTTTTTTGGTTTTGCAACAAAAAAATTGATTTTCTCATCTAAATTTATTGTTTCCTGCAAAGTGCTAAAACAAAAAAGTCATTTGTAAGATTATTTTGGACTACTCTGTCAAAAAAATCTAAAAAATTGTTTTACTGTGCCGGTCTCTAAATATAAATTCATAATTATGTATGTAAGAAATCATAGTTTGAAAGAAAAAAAAAGATGAGCAGGCAACAGATAGCAAAGAAAATCACAGGAATTTACACGTATATGTATGAAATTTTTGGGTTTTATGCTGCTTATTAAAGGGGAGTCCAAAGTAGGGTCGAGTAGAAAATTTTTTAAGAATGACCTTTCTAGGGGTAATTTTGGCTGACAAATCTAAAAAACATACTTCAAAAATCAAAAAAATTTCCTTGACCGTGTTTTGGGCATTTTTGACCTCAAAACCCATGTTTTTTGACTGTGTAGCTTATAACTCGAAATAAAGGCGAAATTTTCCATCTGCTATTATAAAATAGTTTTTAGCTGGCATTTGGATCTTTCTAATGCGATAAAGCAGAGATACCAGATACGTTTTTTATCGCGATTTATAACCATTTTAAAACTCAGTTTTATATAATTTTTTAAGCTACACATTCAAAAAACATGGGTTTTGAGGTCAAAAAATGCCCAAAACACGGTCAAGGAAATTTTTTGGGATTTTTTGAGTGTGTTTTTTTGGATTTTTCAGCCAAAATTACCCCTAGAAAGGTCATTCTTAAAAAATTTTAAAAAGTTTTTCTACGCGACTCTACTTTGGACTCCCCTTTAAAGTTTTAAAAAGATAGAGTTTGTTCAATTTTTAAACTTAAAAATATGGCAAAAAAAAATCCTACTATAGTATACCAACCTTCAGCTTTAAGCTTTGTTTTACTTATCAGTCCCCGGGATACTGGCATGAATAGGATCTTTGAGGCATCATTTTATGAATATGTAATCACTACTTTTTCTTAAAAACAAACATTATTCATTTTCACAATCAAAGACTTTTGCCTGGCATGTTTTTTCGAAAATTTGTCTTATTAATATTTGGGTGAAAAATTTTTTTCAAAAAACCCCGGTCCCCAGTAGAAGACCCGATTTAAAAAGGAAACCGGGGATTTACCCCCGGTTTTCCCGGTCAACTCGTCCTCCCCCTCCCCGATTTTTTGAAAAATCAGGTCTCTAGTTGTGAGTAGGATTGTCACAATGTTAATGCAACACTGAAGGCATAGAATTCTAAATTTGTGAAATAGTCAAAAAAGAACAAATAACAAAAACGTTTTCAAACAAGAATTAATGGACGATAATACCTGACAAATTAAGAGAATGCATAATACAGGCAACAAATATCACATTTCGTCAGCGGAATCACTCATACTCGGTCTTCTAATATAGTCCATTTCCAAATCTACATCATCATCGTCTTCTTCCAAAAGAGCCCTATAAGGGCCCTTTCTTTTCTGTGTTTTCCCATTCTTTGAAGAATCCGTTGTTTGGCCTAAAATTTCATGATAACAAACAATCTGTTCGCTGTATTTTACCAGAAACTTCTCCACCCAATTGCTGAATATGTCTTTGCCTGGACTCAGAATGAACAGCTCTTGATAAAAATATGAAAAATACGTATCCCACTATATGTATAACCAATATCAATTTAAACAACACCATCGTAGACGTCCTGTCACACCAATATGCACATAATATTGGTCCTAACATTCTTCCAATAGATAAAGAAGCTAAATATCTTCTTGAAAGACGATAAACAGATGGATCGAGAAGTGTATGATGCCATACGATTATTGCTTGTGGTATATTCGCAGAAAATATAGCCTAAAGGTGATAATTTAATCATTAAAGGACCAATCCAGTCAGTTACAATCATATAAAAATGATATATTCGAAAAGATCATGAAAAATGGAGCATTTTTTGTTTTTACGGCATGTTCTGAATCGTTGTAGTTTTCGAGATAATTGCGTTTGAAATTT
>OZJO01000148.1:14473-40513 GCA_900406225.1 Acrobeloides nanus
CTCGAAAACTACAACGATTCAGAACATGCCGTAAAAACAAAAAATGCTCCATTTTTCATGATCTTTCCGAATATATCATTTTTCATATGATTGTAACTGACTGGATTGGTCTTTTAATAAAGAATCATACTATAGATCGACAAGATGGGGGAACCCCCGATGAGATGGTGGTCCCACCTTAATTTTGGGTTCATGATTGAGTGGGTCAGGGGTATGGGAAGCTCCTCCCCCTTGCCGATCTATGAATCATACCACTGTGACAATCCCAAAGAATAAAATTTGTTCGCTTTTTTCCAAAAAGTGATGAAAAACATAGCAAAAAATTATGGATAGCATATAGACTATATGAATAACTTTGGAAGAAATGCTTAATGAAGGTCTAAAATTGCATATTTTGATGGATATAGTTATTAAAATGTATGAAACCTTAGTATAAAAATGGCTCTTGCAAAGCTAGTCGCTATCCAGAAAGCTGTGGTAAACAACGCTAGACTATTTTGTTCCATATTATTATCTGTTTGATTATGGTCCATAATAAACTTTGGTAAAAAAGCTAGCAAAATAGCATCAGCTGCACTAGCAATGCTCAAAACAGTTGCTGATAAAGCTCTAATTTTGAATGACTCCGGAATCGCTTTGTTGGCATCCATGCGGAGCTAAAAAAATTTCATTCAAAATGAAGATTAACACTCGTGGGCACCTTGATCACTTGTGTGGTATTTTAACACGTTGAACATGATGCTGCCAAAATTTTTTGACAAAAACTAATTTTAGGGGGGGGGGTCTAGAGCCCCATCTTTACAGATACCTTTTTAGAAGACTATCTTTTTAGTATTTTGGGCATATCTCCTCGTAGGAATTGATTTGAGAGATGGTTGACATCTCACGAGAAAGCTAGAAATCAGCGCTACAACTTTTATGTAGACACATAAAAGTTATTTTGATATACATGTTCATGTAATTATCTCAAAAACGATTAAACATAAAAACAAAAAATCAATTTTTGTAATGAATTTTCCGAATATCAACAAAAATGCCAACTTTTTCCGATCGGACAAATCCTTGAATTATACCTGCGCAATACGACTATCAGCTATCATAGTCAATTTAATACAACAGCAACAAAATCCAATGATAAACGGAGACATTAGAACAAACGACAATCCCATGATTATCATATAAGCAAGTCTGGCAGATGTATTAACCTCTTTCAAGCCATCACGAACGTGATTCGCCATACTTGTTATGGTACTTTTAGGCTCGCTTTTTTCTTCTGAAGATTGACGATTTCTGGCTCTTGACGGAAGAGTAGGAAGAGAAACGGTGTTTTCTTCAGGTGGCATGAACTTATTGGGTTCCTGTTTTATTAATGGAGTTGGTTTTGATGTTGTGGGGGTTGTAGTTGGAACATACGTTGTTGTTAGGATTGTTGTTGTGGTAGATGGAGTGGTGGTAGTTGGAGTGGTATCAGCAGCTTTGATTGGAATATTTTCCTTGACTTCGTTTATATCACCACTTATAGCCGGGATTGGTGAGCTTTCTTTAGCTTCATTTATAGCCTTCTCGAGTTCTTTCTGTTTCTTTTTCTCCTCGGCTTTTCTTCGTTCTTCGACATTTTCAGCAGTTTTTGTATTCGGGTCGACATTGTTTCCAATTGCTGCTGGAGGCCTAAAAGTTAAATTTAATCAATCAAGCGTTTGATAATATCTACAGAGTGTGCGGAAATAACTCGTGATTTTGAAATTAGAGAAGCTATCATGAATATTATAGGAAATAGTTGTAGAGGCAAAGTTTTCTCATTTTCGAGGCATGAAAATTTTTGCTTGACTCTGATTCAGGCAATTTTCGCTTCAACACATCGTATTTTTGGCATTATAACTTTCGCCACGAATCTCGCCACGCTAACTTTTGCTATGTAACTTTCATCACGATAACTTTTGCCACTTTCGTTTCAATAAACATTTAATTTCAGACTGATTGAGTTGCCTGATTTGCAATAAATATGTATATTGACACGAAAGTGGCGAAAGTTATATTTTTTTGGCAATATGGTGAAAGTTACGTGGCGAAAGTTGTCGCGGCGAACATGAAACGTGACGAAATTATAGTGCCGTATTTTTCCCTGATTCAGTCTCAGGGAAGATATGTTGGATTTTTGTTTAACATTCATTCTCTTGGAGTAATTTCATACTAAGAATTGATTGGACACATTTTTGAAGGATGAACAATTTTGCCTGATCTTGAATTATGCGATTTTCGCTTCTATATACTTATACCTTCTCTGAATCAAGGTCATGAAAGCATTTCCACGTTTCGACAATGAGCGCAATCGATTCCTCGCATAGCGAAATTTCCTTCCCTCATACAAGGGGGACAAAAGTTCTCGCCAAGGGGCAAGGTTAGCAAATATTTTATTCCTTAGCGAGGACTTTTGTCCTCCCTCTTGTATATGGCTTTGATATATTAGGTTACAAACCTTGCAGCTTTCTGCGGTACTGTTGTTTCATCAAAGCCAGTTGTAAAATTCATATTAGGCATAGTCGGTTCGACTCTAGATAGTGAAAGAGGGCCAGATGGTTCTGCTCTCTTGAGCCTTGTATAATTGCTTAGATGTGAATGAATTCTATCATAAACAACTGGAGTCGATAACATTGCACTCAAAGAAGCACCCAATGATATTGAGAAATATAATGCAAAAAATACACGTTTATTCCCATTCCACAATCCATGAACCATTAAAAACCCTCCTAAAATTTACATATAGCTGTATAAAATTTTGGAATCAAACCTCTTTCAATGGCACCAAACATAACTCCTTGGCCAAAAGACAATAAAAGAACCCAATTGAATGAAGTTACCCATATTATTAACGTAGTGCATGGAACTGATGCTACCAATAAAACTAATAGGAAAAGGAACGCATTCAGTCGGGTGAATAAAATGCATACTAAAAATAAAAACTGTGTCGATTTGCAAATTTTTAAAATCATACAAGAAACACTGCCAACTAGAAAGCCAAAACCACTAGCTACTGAAATTTGGGCAAACTCCATCAAATTTGACCGAGAAGTGTTTTTGCTGATTTCAGGCAAAGTTAGTCCAAAGATCGAGGTAGATAACCCCTAAAATTTTATATCAATAAATGGACAGAACCGGGAGACCTAGCGCCTTCGGCGCTCAAGAGATTTTCATTTCTGACCACATACTAAAACATAAAAGGCGAAAATGAAAAAATTGATTTTTTAATTTTTCCAGAAGGGGTACCACTACGGTTTTGGTGTCGTTTTTCTTCTCTCACCGAGCTCTTTCCAAAAATCTAAGTCGTAACGGGATTTGACTTAAGGTTACAAAATTCGGTACACAAACAGACCGACGTTTCTCGTTTAATATGAGAATATTAGAAGATTTACTTAAAACTTTACCATGACGATAAATGCACTACATAAGCATAATAATTTCCACCTCAAAGCTTCTTGGGGTGTTATTGCAGAAGCATGACGCGCTAAGGAAGAAGTTCGTTTTATTTGTATATTGGTGCCGTTTCGATCCAACAAGGAATTCTAAAAAAGATCATTTATTTCATAAACGTTTGTTTTTTATATGACAGCACTTTTTGGACCAAATTTAAAGGACCACTGAACTTTTGAATGGGCCTTGAGAATTTATTTTTAAAAGAAAGAGGAATTTTTACTGATCATTTTTTGTTTTCACGGCATCCCTTGAAAGTTTAACCCTTTCGAGATAATTGCGTTTGAAATTTTGTTCAAAATTTTCAAACGTGATTGTATATTGAAGCGAAAGAGATTGACCCCAACCGTGCATTTTTTGGGTCAAAATGTTTGTTGAGGGGGGGGGGGGTCGAAAAATGTGGTTTGAATCTATTATACTACTGACTTGATCAAAAACAATGTCATCTTCACTTTCATCGACATCATCATCCCACTTCCAATCATCTTTTGCAACGGGCGAATTAGCGGAACTACTCGGCTTTGGGACATCAAGGACACTGGATATCATTCTGTAAGGGCTGCGAAGGTTGTTGGCAAGAACTAAAAAGGCTATTTTAAATTATGGTAACAAGTGAATATCGCATTTTGGAGTTCATAGACAATAATTTTATCTAAAAAAAAATATTTTTAAAATTCAAAAAAATTTTCTATGTTTTTAGAATTAAGGGGCCATTTAGATATCACGTGATCAAATGGGAGGGAAGGGGTATAGTCATTATAAAAATACTATATACTTCCAAGTTTCTGAAGAATTTCTACTTCATCGTTGACATGATACATAAGAATATGACATTAATCTCTTATACTTTGTTTTCTTTAATAAAACAAAGTAGAAATCTAAAGTCTAACAAGGAATACTCAATGGGTGCAACACTCCTACGGGAAAAAGCTNCTCTTATACTTTGTTTTCTTTAATAAAACAAAGTAGAAATCTAAAGTCTAACAAGGAATACTCAATGGGTGCAACACTCCTACGGGAAAAAGCTTGATGGGGTTTTTTAGTAGGGGTCATGGCAATAAAAACAGCGTCCATCTGGATGCCGACAGAAAGGAAAATTTGGAGCTACGGGCCTCAAAAGATTTTTAGCCGTATTTTTTCGTTTTAAGTTCATATCTCGGTTATTTTAAATCCGCTTGGGCTGAAATTTTTTCATTTAAATCTTGAGATCAAGGCGAACAACTTTGTAGAACATCACTTTTTATGAAAACCTCTGTGTGTTGAAGAAAATCGAAAAAAGAACAGAAGAATTTTTAAATTTGTAATATCTGATTTTTCACAAAAAGCGATATTCTATAAAGTTGTTTGCCGTGATCTCAAGATTTAAATGAAAAAAATTCAACCTAAACAGATTTAAAAAATGATCGAGATACGGACTTAAAACGAAAAAATACGGATAAAAAAAAAATTTTGTGAGGCACATAGCTCAAAATCCTTCCTGTTGGCATCCAGGTCATACGCCGTCTTTATTGCCATGACCCATACTAAAAACCCCCACCAAGCTTTTTCCCGTAGGAATGTTGTACCCATTGAGCATTCCTTGTAAGTATTTTATCTTACAAACAAAACAAATGCGTCTTTAAGATATCTAATCGATTAAATACAAATCTAAAAATAAAACGACGATTTTTAAAACAGACATTATATAAAAGGATGCAATTTTGGCGAATAAGTATAAAAAATTTGGAATTTTGCCAAATGAACTCATAAACAAACAAGCACTCCCGGGAGTTTGAATCGATTTTGAGAGGAATTTATGCCCTATTGTTGTGTACAAAGATAGCGTTATAACAATAAGATGAATTAATCAGTGACATAATTTGATTTTTGTTGAATTTTCAGAGTTTATTCGGAAAATCCAAACATAATTTTTTGTTAGGGCACATTCTTGGATTTATTTCTCATATAAAAGCAGACATTTTTAACTTAAACGACCAGTCTAGTCGAAAAAAGTTGCCAACTTTTGTACATACTGTATTATCTCTTATAGAAGGACAGTCTCTAATAGAAGGGCACTCTCTAATATAAGGACATCCTGAAGAACGACAATCGTAACATCGTTGATTTCAAAAATTTGAAATAATTTTACTTCAATATTTCTCCATTAAATGAAATGTATCTCGATGTTTGCTGAAACTTTCAAGGATCGAATTAGACAAGAATATGAAGATTGGATGTTACATGGAGAGCATGAGTTGACAGCTGGAAGGAATCCTCGTCCACCTCCGACGACTATAGACCTTGAATGGATAGTGAAAGCGTGGGATTCTATCCCTAAAGAAGCCATTTCGAAATCATTTAAAACGTGTGGAGTTGCAAATGCTGTGGATGGTAGCGAAGATAATGAGATTCATTGTTTCAAGCCTGGTGGGCCAGTGCCGACCGGTCGAAATCTTTTAAAGCAAGCTCGAGCTGAAAAGCAAATCATTGAACTTATGGAAGAAATTGATCTAGCAGAAGACGAGAACAACAACGTTTATGATAGTGAAGGTTAAAAATATGTTAATCTATTGAATATTATTATTTTTGTTATGATATTATTGAAAGAGAAATTTTTTAATATAAAATTCGTGATCTATCCAAGATAAAATGTGGTTAAAAATATAAGGACAGTCTCTAATAGAAAGACAGTGCAGCGAGCGATTGAAAGATAGAAGGACATGTCCTTCTATTAGGCGCCATTTAGGGTCGCCACAAGCACGGCACAAGCTATCGTACGAAAGTACGATGGCCCCACAAGCTATCGTACGATCGTAAAATTAACGTAAAAGTACGACGAAATCGCTACAAGCTATCGTTCGATCGTACGACACAGTACGACGAAATTCGTACGATAGCTTGCGCCGTTGCTTGTGGGGACCCGATAGCTTGTGGCAACCCCTATACTTCCGTCGTGTCGCGACACGACGGAAGTATAAATGGCGCCTTAGAGATAATACGGTATTCATAAAGTTCATGAAAATTGGAGCATTTTTTGTTTTTACGTTAAATTCTGAATTGTTGTAGTTTTTAAGATAATTGCGTTTGAAATTAGCGATTTTTGAAATTTATTTATTATAACGAAAACTTGCACCTGGATCGTGACGGTAAATTCTTTCCCTGAATCAATAAAATCTGTATATTGAGAAGAAAATATTCTCATCCGTCAACACTAGGTAATTCCTTATTTTTAACGTTACGGACGATCTTTACCGATTATCCCTTACTGGTCAATCCTTACCGTTCATCTCTTATCGGTCACAAAAAGTGATGTTTCTACAAATCCCTTACCCGTCCATTCTACATTTTTTTTTACAAAAAGTGATGTTCTATAAAGTTGTTTGTCGTGATCTCAATAGCAACTTTGTAGTACTTTACTTTTCATGAAAATATTTCTGTGATGGAGAAACTGGATACAGACCGGTAAGGAATGTCTGCGTAAGGATCGACCATAAGAGATGACCTAGTGCCAAATAGTTTATTACAAAAATTAAAAATCTTTTTTTCTTTCTAATTCTCCAGAACATTTTTATATTTTCTTCCCTTGTGCATCCGAACTGAAGATTAGAGCCAGTTTTCATTCACAACAACTCTCTCTTCGTGTGATTCGCTCACGAACGCACTGCTATTCTCTCTCCGCATAAACCAGTAGTATAGCACAAACGCGTGCGAAACTGATGAAAATTTTAAATCAGAAATAGAATAGCGGATTTTTCTCTACTTCTAATTTGAATTGCACATTAGTATAAACTTATTTAGTGTGTTAGTAGTTATACTTTACATCTTCATTGTCACCAATTAACGTAATCCCTTATAATAATGGTAGTTAAAGGAGCAAAAAAATGTAGCGAAAAATAGAGCCACAAAATTAAATAAGGTTAAAATCTAAAAATCGTGAACAAAGAGAAAATGTGATAAAAACTTTATTAGAGTTTCAGAAAATTTCTTGAAATATCGCATTGTTGTCCTAAAAAGTTAATTTTTTAAAATTTTTCAAGTGAAAACATTTCAATCAATTTTGATTATTCAAAAAATGATATATTACAGAGTGGTGCAAAAAATGAGATTTTTGCGATTTTTTCAAGTTTTTTAATTTTCAACAAATTAACCCTATAGGGCGTTTTTTCTATGCGAGAAATCGATTGCGCACATTCTCGGGTCTAGAAAACGCTTTCTTGACCCTGATTCAGGGAAAAGATGTGTGTATTGAAGCGAAAATCAAAAAATTTTGAAATTNAAATCGATTGCGCACATTCTCGGGTCTAGAAAACGCTTTCTTGACCCTGATTCAGGGAAAAGATGTGTGTATTGAAGCGAAAATATGCTAATACAGGGTCAGGAAGGCGTTTTCAAGGTCCGGCAATGCGCACAATCGATTTCTCGCCTAGAAAAACTCCTATAGGGTTAATTTGGTGAAAATTAAAAATTTTAAAAATCGTAAAAATCTCTCTTTTGTGCCACCCTGTAAATCAAATTTGTTGTAAATTTTGGATCTAATAAGAATTGAATAAACAATGTGATTTTAGAATTTTGGAGCTGTTTTCTATTGTACTTTTCTTTTTTTAGGATTTTGTTCGATTTCGTAAGTATAATTTGATGAACTCTTTTCCATTTTTTAGTTTTCTTAGTTCGATTCATCCTAATTTTGCATGTCTTTAGCTCCCTAACCTTGACGCATTCAGTCCGAGGAATGTCAGAGAAATAGTATTGAGAAAAGAAAATTCTTTAGCGAGATAGTGTGTCCTTCATTGCGAGTGTATGAAAGTACGAATGTGGTAGCATTCGAAAATATGATCGCGCTTTACCTTTCTCGTTGAATAGATAATATCAATGGGTTAGACACAGAGATGCAGCGCATTATTGATTTTTCCATTCATCACAGTTGGCGCTCGCAAACACCCATCGCTTTCTCTTCGCCACGAACGAAAATCGGCTCGAATGAGGGGCCGTCGTCGTTTTCCCAACACAGAGGAGAGCAATCCATTCTCCACATTGACTCGTCAAACCAATCGACCAACAGCATTCGTATAGTTTTGCAGTGCTCTTCTAAACGTTTTCAGCCGCAGAAATGTTGGTGGAAAATGACTATGACGAAAAAATACTAGTAGGATACCGTTCTTGATACGAGTATCAATTTTTTAATATATAATTTTTTAACCTAACTCAACCACACGAAATTTTGCGAAAAATGGAAATTCGAAAAGCTAAAGTTAGTGTCATGTATGATGGAAGTTTGGGTGCTGCTTCACCATCGATGCTTGAGTGGAAAAGAGTCCAATCCTTAGAAAGCGCTAAATCTAGGACAGTTCAAATTTTGGCTCTTAAGCGCAGCATTGTGCGTCTCATTAGAATTTTTTGAGAGGTCTAACAAAGTACCTAAAAATTTTTTAAGGGGTATAACCTCAATACTCATTTTGTAACTACCCTGTAAGCACATATGTGCAAATTTTTATTTCTAGAGGATAACTAGCCCTTCAAAAAATGTCAGGTAATCAGTATTTAAATTTTTTTTAAAGGTGACGTTGAAATTCTTTTTTTCCTATTAGTGATTAAGTTTTAGGTCATTTTTAGTGCCTTGGGATATTTTATCTTAGTGCCACCTGTATCCTTTTTTGTTATAGCTTTATGGCGTTTTGGTACGGGGGATACTAAATTGTTTGTTACTTTTCATGAAAAGTGGGTGGAGCTTATGGATTCTTTTTCAGCCATTTGTATTATGACCGCCTATGCTAACATTATGATGAAATGAACTGTGATTTCGGGGGACGAAAATTATTAAAAATCATTTTTACTAAAAATTTTAAGAAGGATGCCTAAAATTTAAGAGCAAAGAAGAAAAGAAGGGATACAGTGGTCAAACAATTTTGCATATATCTTTGAAGCCAAAAATTAATGAGCATTAGGGTGACCACATCGCCACCAACAAATGCGGGGATCTAGTGCCCCATGCCCTTTTGGGTCTAGTCCCCCAATTTAACCAATTTGCCCTCATTTTAAAAATTTTTTTGGAAAAAATTTTTAAATCATACTGGTCTCCCTATATGATTTTTCACAAAAAATGATCCAAACTCCCCATTTTTTACCAAAAAGGTCCAAAAAATTTTCCATTTTTCTACATAAATTATAATTTTCTGAACATTTTCAGCTTAAAAACAAGCATTTCTCAAATAAATGTTTGCCTGCGGCGCTGGTTTTGTCTTTACTAAAGTTTTTCAAATTTTTCTATTTTTCAAAAAAACCCAAATTTGACATTTTTAAACCAAAAAGTTGTCATTTTCTTAGCATTTTCAGTATATAAACAAGTGTTTTTCAAAAAACAATTTTTTCGCTAGTTTTGCATTAACTCAAGAATTTCAACAAAATTTTCGTCGAAAATCGAAAATTTCTGAGTGTTTTTATCTTAAAAATGGGTGTTTTTCATTAAAAAATTTTGTCAGCGCGAAAAAATAGGGGATAAAATGATTTTTTTTGAAAAACTTGAAAAAAACTGCCTTGTCTCCCTTATGATTTAGCCCGAGTTTTTGGAAAATTTTCAAACCAAGGTAAAAATTAAAATTTTTTAAGGTTTTTTAGGTCCCTTCCCCAAACTTCGAGTCTGAATACGCCACTGATTCTAGTGAATGCCCCTTTTGACTTTATTTTGCTCCCATTTCTAAAAATGCATATGGTCACCCTAATGAGCATCCATAAATAAATTTTTCAAAGGCTAATTTTCAAACAATTTTGGTTCTTACTTTACTATTTTTAAAAATAATTAGTGGTATGAATTTTCTGTAAATACAGGTGGCACTTTATTTAGGCTTAGGTTAATAGGTTAACACTAAACGCTGATTATAAGCAAAGTACTATTTTGACCGAACTTTATACTGATCACAATATTGAAAAAATTGCTGTAAAAAATTATGTACAGGGTGTGCCAAAAAAATTCGATTTTTCGTTTGACCCTGATTTCGGCGAAATTGGAGGGGGCAGGTTGGGAGGGTTCCTTGTAAATTTCAAAGTGGATTTTATATATTTTTAGGCCAAATATTTTATACGCATTTTTCCATGACCCTATCAGCATAAAATTTTGTTTTTACATCCATTTTAGAACAAAGGGCTATTCTCATAATAATATTACTTGGATATGCTCTAGGATATAGGTCTAACTTAAATTTCGATAACTATTTCCAAGAAGGGGATATTTTAAATTTTTTAGAGGGATTCAAAAAGCTATATTTGAAAACTGGGTGGATAAAAAAAACATTTTAAAGGATTACTTATAAGCAGTTCACAGTTTACTAGAAGGCTCCATTTTTTTCTAGTTTTTCTCTAGAAGGCCCCATTTTTCTCTTTAGTATTCAAGCAATTTCAAAAACTTGTATAGAAATTAGCTTTTTTTGAATAAGCTTTAGGCAATGTTAGTACGTTTGAATGTCGTAAAGATTTTTTTGTCAGCCAAAAAAAAGTCCAATAACATTGATCTAATCAACTTTTTTATCTTTCCAATATCTGTGAATTGAGAGATGTGCTAAGAAAGTATTAAAAAAAGTAAACAGGAAATTTGATACAAGAATTTATTGTAGAAATAAGGGAAAAAAATCAGCAAACCAAATGAGTAAATGAAAATAATTTTGACACATAACAAATTTATTTTAAAAGTTTTCAATTTTTTCGATTTCCAATATTCGGGTGTCGCGTTTTGTTGACTTTTTAATTTAAGGGAATTGCATAAGACCTTCATAAGCTTATCTAAAAACATGCATTAAAAAAAGCAAGAATTTTGATGCACTCTCTTTTTGAAAATTTTACATAAAAAATATCATTTGAATTGAATCTTTCCAACTCTATGCTTTTTATGAAACTAGTGTAGGGGTGCATTATAAAAATTACAGTTGAACCTCGATATAGTGGCACCCAGAGCTCGGACACTACCCATAAATGTCCCTCTATATAATGGCACTTTCATATTTTTACCAAAAAATGTCCAAAATTTTTCATTTTTCTAACAAAAATGGCCATTTTTTCAACAAAAATCATAATTTTCTGAGCAATTTCAGTTTAAAGGACCACTCCACTTGGAAAAAGGTTGCCATTATTTCTACGCGAAGTTTATAATTTCAATCTTGGATCAAACCTCGACCCTTCAAAAGTGAAAAGAGGCACTACCATTGAGTCCGACCTTTTCATCATATATATGTTACGGGGAAATCTGTTTTTCAGGAAAATCTGAACTGATCAGTTTTCCGGAAAAATCTGATCAGTCCAGATTTTCCCGTAACATATATATTTTGAGAAACAGAGTTTTTAATTTTCAAAATTTTTAGTTCTTTTGCAAAAATTTTCATTACGGTAGTTGTCTGCCTTATTTGCACTCTTGTACTTTCTGTTCATCTGTTTTTTCTCCATTTTGCACGTTCCCACTAAATTTCTCAGCAAACAAGCTGTCATCTTGCACACACTTGTTGTCTGCGAGCCTCTGTCTAGAAATAACTATTTCGCTTTTGTTATTAACCAAAACAGCCTATATTCTTCTTCTCTTTGTCGCTCAAAAGGGTCATTCGGATTCTTAAAAATAGAGTTGCAATGCCAATCAAAGAATTTATAGTCGAAAGTGTGGATAACTGCTAGGGTTGCACAAATTTCTGGAAACGGTAACGGAAATCCAGAGTGATCCGGATGAATATACAATGAAATAAATTCGATGTCTCGGAATACGAAACAGATTTTCGTATACGGTTTTTTGCAAGTTGCTAATCACGTGACCAGTCGGTGAAGTCTTTTTTTATATTTGATCGTGAATTTTCAACAAAAACACACACGAAAACATCTTTTTTCAATTTTTTATTTTAAGGTTATAATGAACCCTTAATATGGTTGCTATTCTTCTACCACATCAAAGCGAGATTAAAAAGCAGATAAACGAGTATACACAAAGCAGTACAGAAATTTATTCTATAAACAAAATGTCGGAAGATACCGAAACAATTGTTAAAGCAGAAGCGATGGATTCACAGCCAGCTGCGGATAAGGACCCTGAAGATATGGAAGAGGGCGAGTTGATGGAAGAGGGTGAAATTATGGATGAAGATGAGGGTGATGCGAGTGGATCAAAACCGATTGAAAAGCAAAAAGAATCATCATCCAAAATTGCACCACCACCTAAGAAAGGCAATTTTTTGAACTTGTTAAAAGGACTTTAAAATTTGAAGATGAAATTTTTTTGTTCAAAAATTATTTGGAACTCTAAAAAATTACTAGTATCGATTAGGTATCATACTGAACGTGAAAAAAATTTTTTCATCATCTGGAATTGATCTCTCTAGGGGTAATTTTATGTGGGGAATTCGAATTTCACATTTCCGAGACCTGAAAATTTTTCCCCGAATTAAGAAAAGGTTATTTATATGACGTATGGCTCTCTTTAGGGCCACATTTTTGACAAAAATCACATGCCATACGTCATATAAATAGTCTTTNGACCTGAAAATTTTTCCCCGAATTAAGAAAAGGTTATTTATATGACGTATGGCTCTCTTTAGGGCCACATTTTTGACAAAAATCACATGCCATACGTCATATAAATAGTCTTTTCTTGATTCATGGAAAGATTTTCAGATCTCGAAAATATGAAATTCGGATTCCCCGCATAAAATTACATTAGAGGGGTCAATTCCAGATGATGAAAAAAATTTTTTTCGAAAAATTTCACGGATACCTAATCGATACTAGTTCTAACTTTTTCTAACTACCTACTTTATCATGAAAATAGATAGACACCCCAGTAGATGTGATCCAAACATTTTTATAGCAAAATCTCTAAATTTTTATATTTCTTTAATTTGTAGCATTTGTCTCATCGTTCCCATCAAAAACCCTCCCAACAAGTCATAAAGCATCAAGCGGACATGCAAAATATAAAGACTACGATTCAAAAGCTGCAGCGGTATAAATTTCTTCATAATTAAAAAGAGAAAAATGAGAGAGAAAAAGAAAAAGCATAAAACACAACAAAAATATCGATATTTGAAACAAACTAAATTTTTTAGAAATCTTCCTCTTCTACATCGATGATAGACTCTTGGGTTAGCGGCATTCAGAAGAAGTCTACAGGTGCACCTAGAGGCCCAGGTTCACCTGGTGATATTGATCCAAATGAGGAATACTATGGAACACATAATGGTGCTGGTCAGAGTAATGCCCCTGAAGCAGCTCAAGTTGGAACTGAAGATGTAGACATGAGGAAGATCCCAGTTTCAGGAGAAGCACCAGCAGAAAAGGATCTAGATTTTCGATTTGTTGATATGGAAGCATTGGATCATCGTGATAGAGATTATAGGAGAGGAAGTACTGAAGAAGAGAAGCCAGATGCTTCGCCTAGTCGATCGCCAAGATATCGTGAGGAACGAAGGTATATAAATTTTTTACAATTAGTTCTTCAGTTAGGGTCTTAAAGGACCAGTCTACATTTGAGGAGTTGCTCGCCAAGAATTCTTGAAATTTTTCGAACTTTTGCCATTTTTAGGCGCCGACGCTCTCCAACACCAGAGGATTATCGTTCCAAACGATCCCGTGATGTCTCCCCGCCTTATTACCGTGATCGCCGTCGTGGTCCTCCACCACCACCAAGAAAAACTCGATGGACCGAAAACACTATATGCAAATTTTTCCGAGAAGGTTATTGTCGGGATGGTGATAACTGTGCCTATAGCCATAATGCAGCTGATTCACGTCGTCGCCCTGAATTATGCAAATTCTATCAAAATGGGTATTGTAAAAAGGGCCTTCATTGTCCTCTACTTCATGGAGAATATATGTAAGTTGTTAATAGTATAGTCGAAATTTTGTTGGCTATCACGGAACTTTTTATTGAATCAGGCAACGTGTACATTGAAACGAAAAGAAACGTGGATCCTTATATAGCTTTTTATGCATCCCTGTGTGGTCGTATGGCGGGAAACTAAAGATTAGTACTAACTAATCCTGATTTTATCATCATACGACCACGCAGGGATGATCAAAAAGGTTATATAAGGATCCACATTTCTTTTCGTTTCAATGTACACGCTGCTTGATTCAATAAAAAGTTCCGTGATAGCCAAAAAAATTTTCGACTAATAATAAACTTTAACTTAATCTTCATTAACTTAATCCTTTTAGTTGCAAAGCTTTTCATAAAGGAGAATGCTCAAAAGAACATTGCCAATATTCTCATCAGCCTTTGAATGAATATACACAACCTATTTATGATCAGGTAAAAAGTGACAAAAAAACATCATATTTTAATTTGTTAGATGATGAAAGATGAGGAGCTTGCAGCAAAAATTATGATACCTAACCAACCATTACGAAGAAAAGTGCTACTTCCACAAGGCCCGGACCCAAATCAGGAAACATCGTATGTTTTTTTAAATAAAATTTGATTTACTCCTCATTTTTTAGTATGATAGATCCATTGACTGGACAAATTCCACCTCCCAAAATTGTAGTTCCGATTTTGGCGTCCCAATCAGGGCCAATTCATGTTCATTCAAGTTATGACACTCCACATAGCAATGCCCAAACCTTTGGATTCTTTAATCCTATAACACCTGTGACACATAGCCAACCACAACAAACCCTGAGCCAGAGTGTGATTGCAGCGCAGCAAACTGCATCTTTGATATCAAGTTTGCTTCAACCAGTAAGATTTAATTTCAACAAGTTTTTTTCTCTTTTATTCACTATTTTTGGCACTATAACTTTCGCCGCGTTTCATGTTCGCCACGACAACTTTTGCCACGTTCGTGTCAATATACATATTTATTGCAAATCAGGCAACTCAATTAGTCTGAAATTAAATATGTTTATTGACACGAAAGTTAGCGTGGCGAAAGTTATAGTGCCCTTTTTTGCGACTTTTCGGTCATATGTTTCGAAACTTTTATATGTTTTTGAGGATTTCTCCGGATATACAAAGCCAATTCTGATAGCTTAAGTGTCGTTAGAAAGCTGTCAGGATTGGCTTTGTATTTCCGGAGAAATCCTCAAAAACATATAAAAGTTTCGAAACATCACATGACCGACTTTTCGCTTCAATACACAAACCTTCTCTGAATCAGGGAAGCGTTTTTTCACTTCGAAAACGTTAAAGTGCCCTACTTCTTCAATTTTATTACCATTAAAAATTTTAAGAAATCTGAGCCCTCAACCACGTCTATTCTGGAGACCAAGCCAAAATCACCACAACCCGAAACTACTAGCTTTAACATCAATCAAATGCTTGAAAAAATCACTCAAGGAGTAGTCTCTGGTTTTACAACCGAAATTAATGGTAATTTTCAAATTTGTAAACAATTTTACATAAAATTTTTAAGAATCTCCCGCATCGCCACCATTATTTGATACTACGAGTGTTGTCGAAGGTGCAACTCCTATGCTAATCCCTTCCAGCAAAGTTCGACCTTGGAAACTCNCCCGCATCGCCACCATTATTTGATACTACGAGTGTTGTCGAAGGTGCAACTCCTATGCTAATCCCTTCCAGCAAAGTTCGACCTTGGAAACTCATTCCCGTCAATATTGAACCGAATGATCTTAATGATGATATTAATTGGATGCAAAAACTAGCAACAAATTCTGCATTGAAAAATGATCCAAGGATGAAAAAGTTGGCTGAAAAACAGTTTGACCGAGTTTCTTCGATTATTCAGCAGCTGCCTAAAGAAGGATCTATGGGTACTCCAACTTATTCACCTAGGTAATTTTTAATTATTACTTTTAGTACCAGGAGCCGAGGCTCTGCGCTCGGGGGGGGGGAGAGCTGTGACTCCGAGCGGCACTCTCGACAGTGACGTAGCCAGAAATTTTTTAAGGGGGGGGGTACCGATATCGCGATACCCTGTGGCTGCGTCACTGACTTTCGAGCGACGCTCCCCGTTAAAAATGTATTAGTTATTACTAGTACATTTTTCTGAATTTAAAAAATGGAAAAGATTACACGTTTATAGGAAAATTCGCACAATTGTATTTTTCGGGGGTCGTTATATCGAACTCAAGGGGNTACATTTTTCTGAATTTAAAAAATGGAAAAGATTACACGTTTATAGGAAAATTCGCACAATTGTATTTTTCGGGGGTCGTTATATCGAACTCGAGGGGATGTCGTTATATGAAGGTTTGACTGTAGTAAGATAATCAATTTTTAGTACCGGGACAATTTCTTCATTAATGTCACCATCTGGTTCTACTCAAGCTCCCACCCAAGTCACTATGACAACAATTCCTAGTCGAGATCCCAGAATGAGAGACCCGAGAAAGAAAGCTTTGGCTCAAAATGTAACACCTGGAACATCTTCAGTTTTGTCACTACCCATGCCACCAACTGCATCAAGTTTGGCTACAACTTCGTCTAGTGGTATGCATAGCCCACCAGCTTCCTCGGTTACAAGTGCAATATCGAGTGTGACACATCCAAAGAACTTAGATGAAGAGACTTTTAAAAGTATGGTAGAGCAACAAATTAAGATGACTAATCAATTAGCTCAACAAAATGAACCAGGTAGAAAAATATCCATAAATTTTTATGACTAATCCATTTTTGAATTAACGTCTTATTTTAAGCTAAAAACCTTATTTTTAGGATCTGGAGATGTTGATCACCGTCAACTTTATGCACCAGGTCCAGCTACTGTGCAACCGTCCCTCTATGCTCCAATAGCTCCACGAGTGCCTGGATCACATGGCTCACCGGGATCCGAATTTGGTTATGGTAATGCTGGTGGCTATCGTGCCCCTAGACCCCCTCGTTATAATAACCCTGCTGATCCAAGATCTACTGGTTATTATGGAAATACCAATCAAGGAGGTTATTCTCCTTCACACCCCAGATGGGATCATCCAAATGGATTTGGCGGATCACCACCAACTGATGGAACAGGAGCAACTTCACCTTCTAACCAAGACAATATTGATATGACAACTTACTCAATCTCATCAACAACGTCAACAACAACCACATCAGCACCGATAAGTTTAAGAGAAAAAAGAAAGAATAACGAATACGAAAGTCCTCTAGGAAGAGCTAGAGCAGCATACTAGTAGCAAGATTCTTTTTTAATGAGATTTTGGTATTTTTATTTAAACTATACAGATCATGAATTGAAATTTTTCCGGGAAGTCATGCCGATCTTTTAAAAACTATAGAAGATTCATGATCTGTAACGTGTCTGAATATGTCCGAATATTTAGAATCTACCTGTTTTCCTTTATATGCGCACTTTTACGGGTATTTTCCTCGTTGTAGTGCTCTTTTATGGTATGCTTTTACATTATTCTCATTTTTTATTAGTTTGTTTCAAAATCTGAATGATATTGTTCATATTTGTAATTTTTACATTGGCTCAAATTTGTGGATATTTATGTGAAGTTGCCAAATAAAACATTTAAATTTATGAATTTTAACAATCCCAAGACAAATAGGCTGAAAATTAACAGAAATTACTATTTTTTGTTAAAAATTGAACAGTTTTGGTGAAAATAATAATGGGGGATCATAGGTACACAAGGGGAACTGTCCCACCCCCTGGCGCTCCGCGCCAAAATATGACATTTTTTAGGTACTACATGATTTTTTCACAAAATTGTCCATTTTTCATCCAAAATTTTCCAATACGACATGATTACAGAGTGGTTCAAAAGTTCGTGGACACTTTAAAAATATGTTTTTATATAAAGTTTGATACCATACAGCGTCTTGGGCAGACAAACATTGCATGTTTTATAGATTATTTATATTTATTAAATACAGCTTAAAAATAAAAACAAGAACTTGTTGCAATATTTCAGCAATAAAACATAACAAATCTTATAAAGGTTCTTATCACAAAAGAGACTCTGGTGTATCCCAATCAACCGGCACAAACCCTCCTCGTTTATTATCTTGGCTTCCTCTTCCTCGACTACCGCGATTGCCTCGTCCCCATCGCCAATTTCCTCGACTTTCATGACCTCGATAACCGCCTCGAAAATTCGACTTCTTGACTTCGGGCTTCTTTTCCGGTGAAGAATCCTTAGTAGATGTACTTAGCACATCGACGTTGCTTTCATTTCCTCCTTGTTCGTTTTCCTTCTTCTGATGTAATCGTGATCTTCTTGCTCGTCTTTTAGCTGATGGCGCTAAAAATGTTGATGTAGAATAGAATTTAAAATTTTGATGTGCTGGTTTTAAGAACATGTGAGAAACCATGCTTGAGCAAGCTCAACAACGAAAAAATATCTAAATGAGGCTCTAGGACATTTCACAACGGACGGTTTTATCCATTTTTCGTGGTCCAAATAAAAAAATTCCATATTCGTGTTCTCCATGTCACAAAACCACTGGATACAAAAAATCAGCCGATTTGGAAAAAATTTTGAAAATTAGATTTTTTTACCCCTTCTCCTCCTTCCCCCAAGTGTGTTTCAACATGATCAAAATATGAAGTCAGCAAATTTTTTTATATGAAAACGACCGGGGATTTTTATGCGAGGAATCGTTTGTGCGCATTCCCGAAGCCTGAAAACGCTTTCATGGTTTTTCGAATTTTTGACCCAAAACCTAAGGGAAAGGAAAAATCGTTCGTTGTGAAATGTGCACCCGCGAATTTTATGCCGTTATGAAATGTCCTAGAGCCCTAAATGAGAACTTACATCCTTTAGCGGGTGACGGATGAATTTTTTTAGCTTCTCCTTTGAATGGAAGAAAAGACCCAGGAATTCGGCTTTGAATGATATGCCAGACTAGGACCAAATGTGGATCAATACCTTGAAATGCTTTGGCAAATTCCAGAGGTTCACCTTCACCATCAAATAACATGTGTTCTATGTTTTCACGAGTCATTGTTACTCTTTAAAAATATTCGAATTAGTGGTCATTTTTTCAAACGCTGCGGATGACCTCATCCAACTTTGAAGCTCACTTACTCTGTCTCATTCTGATCAGCTTCTTGAAAAAATTTCAACTTCTCATTCGACTGCAGAATCAAATGTTCACCAAAATCCAATTCATGCAAAGTATCAATCAATGAACAAAGACGATCAGATCTTTGACTGAGCCTGAAAAATCCAATATTCAAATCTAAAAAACAGAAANTTCATGCAAAGTATCAATCAATGAACAAAGACGATCAGATCTTTGACTGAGCCTGAAAAATCCAATATTCAAATCTAAAAAATAGAAAGTTACAATTTCTTTTCTTCGGGTTGCAAATGAAACGATTCTCGAGCATTACGACGAACCAATTGAAGACAATCACCTTCTTCAAAGCGCATATAGAAGTTTAAGTGGTGCTCAGCGCCTTTTAGAACGGCTGTTATTGCATTCCATAAAGTTTCTTCATTGGTCATTTTCTGAAATTGCGAAAATTTTCATTTAAATGATGCCATTTTTTGAGATGTAGATAAGTGATATTCTTCATCCAGTGGCGTATCCAAGAATTTGATTTTTTTAAATTTCGAGGGGCAAAGCCTCGAAATCCAAAAAATTTTTTCTTAATGGTCCCCTTTACATTTTTTCCAGGTAATGCACCCCCTTCCAAACTTTTTTTCTGAATACGTCACTGATCTTTGCATAAATATCGCCTGGTAAAACCATTACCTCAGCTCCACAATTCGGTACATACTCAACTTTCGACGTTATAGCAACTGAATTTTTCTGCTGGTCAATACCATGTGTTGTACTCCGAATCAAAATTCTCTTATTTTCTTTGGCATCAAACGAAAAAATTGCATATCGTTTGGACTTTGGTGATGCTTCATCTGCTTGTTCCTGACCTAAAAATAAGTGTCGGCTAAGAAATCCAACACATTTCCTACTGAACGGAAAATCCAATAAATCCGTAACATTAAATTGCTCCTTAGATTTTTCTTTCTCTGTTATACCAGCAAATGCATTCATACCACCTAGAATTCCGCTGAGTAGATCGTTTGAAGCATCGTGGCCTTCGCTGAAAAAATACTATTACAACGTGTAATGTGTCCAGACAATCTCGGGAACGCATGATTTAAACCCAGAAACCAATGTAGTAGGATAATTATGATATTCTGATATTTTTTCGAAAAATGTAATAATTTTTACATTTTCAACGAAGTGCGTCGCTCGGAGTCAGTCTCAGAGAAACCGCGAGCGCCAGAGGAGCTCGGCCCCGCTTCTTTCATTTCTAAGGATAAAAATTTAACCTGGGAAACTCCTTTTTTGGGCTTGGCCATTTCTTTGAGGATTTTTCTTGTGTGATTTTTTGTGGCTCAGGACTTTTTGGATCATCATCCGATTCGGCTATCATCAAATTTCCAGGTTCCGAATCTAAAAATTGCCAGAAATGTGTCCCGTCATATATAAACTCTATAATACTCTGTAGCGATGAGAAAATTCAGACAATTGCCCCTAAATGTAGAAAAACTTTTACCATTGTATCCTTATTTTTGTCCAAAATTTTTGAAGTTTTTTAACATCACAAATTCCACGATTGTGATTTTTAAGAGAAAATGTCCAAAATTTCAGCCTTTAAGCAAAATCGAAATTTTCAGATTTAAAAAAGCGTATTCAAAAAATATCGCGCTTGCAGCGCTGGATTTTTCCTTAACAGTTTTTTAAATTCGATTCGCGGATCGCGCCAACAAGTATTCACAAAATTGAAAAAAAATATTGGATTTGTCGAAAAGAGTTGGAACACGGAGAAACACTTGCGTGGATCTTTCCACCTCTGAGGGAGATGAGTCCCTTTGCCTCCCGGGTTCTAGTTCCAATCACCCCCAAATAGAATAATCAGAATATCGCACGATTACGATTAGATTAAATTAGCTTTTGGTTAGTTAGACCAAATCCAAGTCTGGTATTTTGAGGGCGCCCTAAACATGGCTTAATTACTATCGCTAACTAATACTAAACACACCCAATCCTTGGCACTTTACTATAGATTGTCAAATCCTTGGGTTCTATTTCCTCCTATAACATACCTAATTTCATTTGTTTCAACGCTGGTTGAAAAGTCTTTGACTGCTGTTTATCCAATTGTCGCTTTCTCATATACGAAGGTACTCTTTTCGATATCGTCTCTTTCGGTTCAGGTTTGCGAATTCCGTTCTTCACTACATATTTCATAAACATTCGCATACAAGTCATTTTATTTAAAGTTGAAGCCGTGATTGGTTTGCCCACAAAGCAAACACGAATGATCTTGCCTAAAATGCCAAAATTTGTTCATTATGAAGTGAATAGTAAATAAAAGTTTAATTAAAATTTAATTCATTCATAAATACACTTATTTTTTAAATCCAAAATATTTTTCTCAAAACCTAACTCACCTTGGTGAATGTGACGTCGCACAGTAACTTTCAAAATGTGATCTTCACTTCGATTAGGCCAAGGTGCAGTCAAAAAATGCCTCACTGTACAAGCATTCATAACAACTTCAACTCCATTATCAGCCGACATTTCCAATGCCATTTTATCGTCTTCAATAGGGTCCTAAAAATTAGAAAAACTTTTACTTACTATCAAGAATGGGAATGCATTTTAAGAAAAAAAATTAATTTTTATAAATATTGGGTCGTTCAGAAAATAACCAGCTTTTGCAAATTCAATCGTATCGTTATAAAAATGACTCCTCTGGGGGAATTTTCTATGCGGGGAATCGATTGCGCACATCACCGAAGCATAAAATGGTCTGTGTATTGAAACGAAAATCTGAATTTGAATTCCTGAAGGAATTTTTATAAAAATTCCACCGCCAATCAATAGAGTGCATCACAAAACGGTAGTATCCCAATTTTCGTGTAAAACAAATTCTTCGTTTTTGAGGAAATTTAGTTCAACGTTTGATAACAATGATCGAAATTTGCATAAATTGACGAAATTTAGCCAACTTTGAACTAAATTTCCTCAAAAACGAAGAATCTGTTTTTCATGAAAATTGAGGAACTATCATTTTTCGATGCGCTCTATCGATTGGCAGTGAAAATTTTCAAAAATTCCTTCAGGGATTCAAATTTAGGTTTTCGTTTCAATACACAGACCATTTCACGCTTTGGCAATGTGCGCAATCTATTTTCCGCATAGAAAAATCCCCATTTTTCTTTCTCAAAAATTAAAAAGTTTTCAGGTCTGGAGGGGATATACCCAGGTTCCTCCCCCATAATTACGGCACTGGTATAATAGCCAGATAAACTCGCCTCAATAGCTTTATCTGGTGGAAAAGCAGTCGATATGTCACTAGCTGACAACGAAAAAACACATTTTCTTCGAACATCTGGGATTTGAAACTTCTCTCCAATACCTCCTTCCCGTAGTAAGGATAGCCTTTTTGGGTAAGCTAAACACTCCTCAGCCTCTTCTTTGATTGACCATTGGAGTTCTTTCACGACTTTACAATAGCCGTTAGGTGACAATGTTGACAGCTTGGCAAGAATTCGACTCTTAACATAGTCTAAAGAACCAGGCAGAAGATAACGGTATGGACNTCTTTGATTGACCATTGGAGTTCTTTCACGACTTTACAATAGCCGTTAGGTGACAATGTTGACAGCTTGGCAAGAATTCGACTCTAAATGGTGCTCTTAAAAATTTTATTTGGAAAGCTAGTTTTATCCAGGGTTGCGAATGGATCTTATTTCTTTTAAGAAATATCAGCATAAATTTTATGTCGCCTCTGCGAGACAACCAAAAAATCGTTAAGTCTTTTTTTGTTTTGCCATCCCTTTCGCGGAATTCTAGATACGGGTCTTTGTTTGATTTTTGTATCAAAAATCAGATTTTTTCCATTCGCAACCCTGGTTTACCCCATTCCATCTCCTACTAGTATAAAATTAGTAGCAATCAAGTAAAGTTACACGGAGCCGAGCGCTCTGCGCTCGTAGTTGTGACTCCGAGTGGCACTTATGAGCGAAGCTCCCCGTTAAAAATGTATTAGTTATTATTAATACTTTTTTATTAATCCCTGCTATAGCTAACTTTTTTGAAAAAATTTTTGTCTCCGATTTCGATTACTTGGGTGTCAATCGTCTTCTATCATCGTCCCCAACAATTTTTGCAATCGCACTCGGAGTTTAAATCAAGCGTTCCCGAGATTGTCCGTGCACGTTATACGTTTAATGTAGTAGGATATTGTTTAACATCGTGTAAAAATTCACTGCTTTTTTAAAACATACCTTAACATAGTCTAAAGAACCAGGCAGAAGATAACGGTATGGACTTCCTTGAAAGCGATCCACATAAGAATTGCGCTTAATTACCAGATGATTAAATTCTTCTCGTTCTTTGGCCAATTTATTGTCCATGTTCTAAAAACGGAAAAAATAATTATTATATTAACTAAAAAATAGGGAAATGTCGTAAATAAGCCACAATAAATTCAAAAATAGGCAAGTGGGACATTTTATTTTGGACAAAAAAGTAATAAAAAAATTCAAATTTAAAGAAAAGAAAAAATATTATTTTAAACTAAAATAGCGATATATAAAAATTAAACTTATAAAAAGATCGCTATCTAGATTTCGTGAAAGATTTGAAAAAAAAATGGGTTGGAGTTTTTTAAATTTGAGTTTTGCTCCGCTCAGTAGCGGCACTAGCCAAACCCCACTTTACGTCGCAGGGGCAGGACTCTCAGATTTTAAAATTCGCGTAAAAATCAAGCTCCAGTTGAACCTATAAAATATTGAATTTTTAAAAAGTTCCTTCACAAACCCCTTCCCCTGATTTATTTAATAAAGCAGGGGGTTTATGTTGAAACTTTTTGAAAATGCGACATTTTATAGGTTCAACTTGAACTCGATTTTTACGCGAATTTCAAAATCTGAGAGCCCTGCGCTGGGACCATTAGGAAAAAATTTCATTTTTCCAGGTTGGGGGGGGGGCAATTACCTCCCTCCTAACGCCGCTATTGGCTACGCTTATCCATGATTGTACAATCACACACCTTTAAATCAATATCGTTAAAAACAAATCGTGTCTTTCCTTGAGGAGTTAAAAAGTTCGATAGAATAGCCACATATCGACGATGCACTTCAAAAGACAATGCTGATTGAGCACCTTTAGGCAACATAAAAACCGCTGAATTTGAATTTTTCCCCATTTGTGGATTCCACGCCATTTGATTAGGATCAACCTAAACAAACAATTCAATTTTGATAACCCCCTATTCTGACTCACAACAGTTTTCTCCTTCTGTTTAGGCTCACTCTTTTTGGCATCTTCTAAACGTTTCTGTAACAATTTCTCAACAGCAGCTNCCTATTCTGACTC
The DNA here is from genome assembly GCA_900406225.1 of Acrobeloides nanus. Lineage (NCBI taxonomy): Eukaryota > Metazoa > Nematoda > Chromadorea > Rhabditida > Cephalobidae > Acrobeloides > Acrobeloides nanus. The sequence goes on from OZJO01000148.1 coordinate 39,195, forward strand.
ACAACAGTTTTCTCCTTCTGTTTAGGCTCACTCTTTTTGGCATCTTCTAAACGTTTCTGTAACAATTTCTCAACAGCAGCTGCTCTAAAAACATTTCTTTACACAGAAACCCACTATAACCTACTTATCGATTCCTTCAAGCTTGGTTAAATCCCTCACTAGCAGTTTATCCCTTAAATTTGAAGGAACAAATTTTTCCTTTTTCTCTCTTTGTTGGAATTTCTTCTTATGCATAAATGGTATTGACTGAGAACTAGAAGAGGTTGAAGCTAAATTTTCACGCGATGGTTGATCAATAAGTTGTTGCTCTCGTTGGAACGGTTGTTCTAAATATATAACGTTTTTCACAGAGAAATTTAATAAAAAGTGCCGGTTCATGGCAAAGTGCGAAGTGGCGCCAACTGAACATGCCACTTCGCACTTTGCTTTGTGTATGTTGTTATTCTGTAGTTATATGTTGTATTTTTTAATGTTTTGACCAAAAATGACCGCTTAGTGATTTCTGACGCTTCTCGCCATCCAGAAAACCATACATGTTTTTGTGATACCTTATTTATTTGTTATGAATAAATTGTTTAGCCATTTTTTAACCTAATGTATAAATCCTACTACTATAAACATACATGGGCAAGGGATTGATATTTTTGGCCAAAATACGAAGGAGTCTAGAACATAAGGATCCCCCTTAAATTAGTATATTAGAAAGAAATCCTGAATTTTTGACATAAATTTGAAGTCACTTTGGGATTCCCATATTTTATAACCCTAGAACGCAAAAAATCGCGCCTGAGATGCTGTTTCAGAAGCTGAGNGAATTTTTGACATAAATTTGAAGTCACTTTGGGATTCCCATATTTTATAACCCTAGAACGCAAAAAATCGCGCCTGAGATGCTGTTTCAGAAGCTGAGATCTGATTATTTCTCTCATGGACATGATTAAAAGTTTTTTGCCCGCTACTATACCTTCTAAACGATTTTGACTAGGAGAACTTTGAGGTGTTTCCTTTTGTACAATAGGCTGGATTGGTTGAAACAAATCTATATGAAGACCTTGCTGAGGTGATTCCTGAAGTTGATGTTCTTCTAAAAGTTATCAATTTAAGAGACGATATCTTGACTTTTCGAACCCAGTTCAATATAACGAAGGGCACAGTAAAAAAGTTGTTCCGTTTTCATTGAAACCAACGTATACCCCCGTTTTTGAGGTCGCTGAACACGAATTTGAAGTCCTTTTTTCGATCCGACTTATAGTTTTTGAGATACGACACATGGGCCTTATACGGATATGCAAAAATATTCTAATTGAAACAATAGGCTT
>OZJO01000148.1:40613-64389 GCA_900406225.1 Acrobeloides nanus
AAGCCTATTGTTTCAATTAGAATATTTTTGCATATCCGTATAAGGCCCATGTGTCGTATCTCAAAAACTATAAGTCGGATCGAAAAAAGGACTTCAAATTCGTGTTCAGCGACCTCAAAAACGGGGGTATACGTTGGTTTCAATGAAAACGGAACAACTTTTTTACTGTGCCCTTCCTAGGTTCGAGTTTTCGAGACATTGCCTCTTAAACACTAAAAACTCTAAGACTTGCCTGGTTCCGAATTTTCTTCAACAGGAATCTTTTCCGGTAAGTTTTGTGAATCAAAATATTCTATAAGTGATATGCTTTAAAAACTAGCAACTAAGCAAAACTCACTTTTCCAAGGCGGATCTCCATCAGGAAAAAGAATTTCTTTATCCGAATCAAGTTTAGCTCTAACTCGAATTCTATGGCATTTGTCACAAATAATCCAATCGTGCTGAGTAAGTTCTTCAATAGTCGTCAATTTTTCTCTTTCTGGACAAATAAAATCGTCTGACATTTTTTAGAACTAAATTTCAAGAAATGAAACGGCTCTAGGACTTTTCACAACGGACTTTTTACAACGAAAACGCGGACTTTTCACAACGATTTGAATTGGTTTGTATATTGACACGAAAACTCGATTTTTGTAAAAATGTGTCCAAAATAAAATTCTTAGCGTGCAAAACTTTGGACACATTTTTACAAAAAATCGAGTTTTCGTGTCAATATACAAACCAATTCAAACTAATCTAAGGCTATTTCATCGTTGTGAAAAGTCCGCCCTTGAAAAGTTTTTATTGTTGTAAAAAGTCCGTTGTGAAAAGTCCTAGAGCCAATGAAACAAAGAAAAAGTAATTTCATGTGAGTTAGGGCCGCGACTAATTCGTTCTAACAATTTCAGAGCGTCCACCCCCGAAATCCGAAAAATTTTTTCTTAATGGTCCCCCAGGCCCGTATCCAGGATTTAGCTACGGAGAGGGCAAATTTTTTTTCACCATTGGGTCGGTTTGGGGGCAATACTGTAATCGATTTTCCAAAAACGCTAAATTTTGTCAGATGCTGAAAAATGTCGATTTTTTTTTGCTAAAAATTGAAATTTTTGACAAAAATTAGTAAAAAAATTGATATTTTTTGTTTAAAAATTTCCATTTTTATTGATAAATTTTAGACTTTGGTGAAAAATTTTTGTGCGAAAACATAAGGGGGACCATTATGAAAAATTTTTCGCCGACGGGGGTGTAATACCCTCTTAAATACGGGCCTGTGTTCCCCCTTTATGACCAAAATTTAAAAAATTTTATTTCAAATTCCCCCCCCCAAACCTGAAAAAATTTTTCCTAATGGTCCCCCTTATGTTTTGGCTGCCCATAAATTTCATAAGGTCCACCTTATGATTTTTCATTTTTGTAAAAAAAATTTTCAAAAATATCATTTTTTAATAAAATTTATCTATTTTAAACTTTTTATAAATTTTTCTTTAAAAATTCGATTTTTCCCCCCATGAAAAACCCTTTTTTGGAAAGTCTCTCCCACCAATCTGGAGGCTAGCGCCGTGACTATGCTCTAGGTCACTCATGAGGATTATAGTCACCTCTAACTAAGCCCATGGGCTTAGTTAGAGATCGGGAAGGAGGCTTAGCTAGAGGTTTGATTAGGGGGGGGGGAGTTAAAGTTACGGAACAAGGAGCAAAATTCATTTGACAAGGGGTAAAAGTTANCTTCGACAGGATTTTTTCAAAACTATGAACCCAATGCTGACGAACAACTTTGTAAAATATTGTTTTCAAATCCGAGTTAAGCATAGACCACAAAAAGATAATCCTCATGGACGACCTAGAGCATCCATGGGCCATCCTTAGGTCATCTATGAGGAATATCTTTTTGTGGTCTATGCTTAACTCGGGATTTCGCGAAATCGGAACACCGTAATTACGATTTCGACTTTTTTTTGTCTCCCGATTTAAATATAAAAAAATAGCAGCTGATCAGTTGTTAAAGATCGGTTTCGTACGAGTAAACTCGTCTTTTAAAAACGAAAACCGGAGTTGTGAAACAAAATTTTTGACTGAAAATTTTTTATCCTTTCTATTGGCATTTAAAATTTCTCCTCTGTTTCAGGCATTTGAATTGAATGCCAAAGACTTTAGCAAAACTTTACATATAGCGATTTTGGGTCGTTTTCAATTACTTTTTTCTACGATCTTTTTAAAACTATTTTCTAGCATTTATTTATTAAAAGCAGCTACCTGCTATAACAAATCGAATATTCTCATCGTGTTATGAGCCTTGACGGTCTACAACAGGTATTTTTCCACTAACTTTGACTACAGAGGGTGGGGACAAAAGTTCCGACCTAAGGGGCGGATTTACTTACCAACACGTGTGTTTCATAAATAGAGAAATATGAGAAAGTCTGAAGCCTAAAAAGGGTAGTAAAATTTTTTCAAAAAATAAGAGGGATTCAGGCCCATATTCAAGGGGGGCACTTACTCTCCCTCGTCGACGAAAAAATGAAAAATTTTCCTAATGTTCCCCTTATGTTTTTGCTAAAAAAAATTTTTCACCTTATGATAAGGGGCAAAAGTAGTGTCATATGCAGTGGCCAGACCTTTATGAACAGACTCTTACGAACGGCAGCCAGACTTATTTGGAAAAATTGTTTTCAAAATGAATTGTGCTAACACATTTGCGACCTCTGGTTGAAACATTGCTTGTTCTTTCCCCTTAGCTTAAGGGCCTTAGGTCAGAACTTTTGACCCCTTGGTCAGTATATCCGCCCATTAGGTCGGAACTTTGTCCTCCCTCTTGTATTTTAGCAACCAAATTTAGTTACGCGAATTCTTGACTGTTTACAATACCTTTACTGATCGCTGTTTTTCTTCTTGCGTTGTTGAATTTAATCATCATAAATTGGTGGAATCCGAAGGCACTTGTATTCAGCACTGTATGTTTTTATATTCTTTTTTATTATTATCTTACTTCATTTTAAGATTTCGTTTTTATGAGGCAAAAGTTAAAGAACAAAAAAAATAAGATAGTCAAAAAAATTTTCAAATCGAAGTAATTTATCTTGACTTTTGTCCCTTTTTCCCCACATTTTAATAATTTTTGATGGTTTATCACTGTTTACTTTTTCATAATTTTTAATAAACAAAAATGTTAAGTTTGAAAAGTGATTTTTTAAGCTAAAATATCAAAATTGCTTACAACTGCCAAAATTTTAGGCATTGATAAGCAGATGAACGTGAACCGTAAATTGATGCTAATATTTGCAGAACAAGCACCAAAAGCACTTTTTAAGAATCAACAAGAGCAAGAAGTTACCTCATCTAATACTCAACAAGAACAAGAAGCTACTCCATCTAATACTCAAGCTTAAAGATGAATGTCATAAATGATTTTGGTTTTCGCCAGGATGGTCGAAAACCTCGCCAAATTCGTAATATTAGCTATAAATTAGACATTTATTCACAAGCTGATGGGTCCGCTTATATTGAACATGGAAATACTAAGGTATTTATATTTTATTTACTAAACTGGTTACCGAGCGCCAATGGCGCTCCGGAACGCCTACTGTGCGTGCTTCCGAGCGGCGCTCTCGACCGTCAATCCCAATCGGAATTTCCGAGCGGCGCCACCGATTTTAAAATTTATAATCGCCAATAAATTGTTTCAATAAATAATTCAATTAAATTAGGCAACGTTGCCTGATTTAATTGAATTTGACCATTGTCACGATTGATGAAACATTAGAAAATTCAAAATTTTAAAGTTTTTTTCTAATTCGACCATTTCCGGTAAAACACGAATTCTTCGGATTCGTGTTTCCCTTATAAAAGCCCCGAATACAAAAAATCAGCCTATTTGGAACATTTTGTAAAAATTCGATTTTTTACTCCTTGGGGTAACAAAATTTCTCTCCTAAGGCNATCTTTTGGATTTCACCTTCAAAAGTTAGTCCAAACGAACACACATTAAACGTTTTATATAAGAAGATTAGGTTGAAGGGGTCATTATGATCAGATACGAAATGCTCCATATTTATAGGTCCTTTGCGCTGTTTATGGACCACATGAATGTCGAAAACGTTCTATGATTAATGAAGAACAATGCGTTGTTAATTGTCAATATAGTATGGCTACTTTTTCGGTTCCAGATCGTCGAAATAAGCCACGTGGAGATCGAAGGGGCAACGAGTTTACGCGCTTATTGGAACGAGCATTTGAATCTGCTATTTTGGTGAAGAATTATCCTCGTAGTCAAATCGATATTTTTTGTGAAGTACTTGAGGTGAAGTACTTGATTTTTTGCAAATTTAACTATTGAAAATTTAAGGCTGATGGTGGCAATTTAGCGGCATGCGTGAATGCAGCAAGCCTGGCTTTAGCCGATGCGGGTATTCCAATGCGAGGATTAGTGACAGCCGTAGAATGTGGAAGTGTTACAGGCGAAGCATGTGCTGACTTGAGTTCTCGAGAGCATTCTGACATTGTTTCACGTTTAACTGTAGCGACTGTAGGTAAGGTCTTTGTCATCTGTAAATTAAATATACGGCTAATTGATTTCTTTTCAGGTGGCAAAGATGAAATCTGCATGTTGGATTTGAAAAATATCATTCACAAGGACCATGTACCTCAGCTCATAAAAATGGCCATGGATGCGAACGCGCAAATACATTCATGTTTGGAATCAGCAGTTTTGATTCATATGAAAAAATGCTATGCCTTATCTAAACGTTGTTAATTTTTAAAATTTATTTGTTTTTTGTGTTATTTGGTTTAAATAAAAATTTTGAACTATTATTGTGTTAATAGTGACAGCCGTAGAATGTGGTTTTTATCATATATTTTTACTTACTTATATTGTTATATATGATTTTTTAATCCCTTTTTAGGTCCTATTTGTTTTTTTAGAATATTCAATGTTGAACTGCGTATATGTTTTTCGTGGACTTCGAAGGACTTTTGTATTTCCTTCTAGAGTTCTTCAGCCATCAAAAATAATAGCTTTAAAATCGAGAATCCCACAAAGAACTTTCTGTAATGCTATACCAACTTCAAGTTCTGGGGAAGCTAAGCCAGCTGTAGATGATGATGATTTCACGGATTTTATTGAAGATATAAGAAAAGATCGTGAAGTTGATATAAAAAAAGACAAAGTTACAGCTTACCTTCAGAAAGTCAAAGATATTGATGCACTCCAACTGGTTAGTCGTAATTATGAGTAATAACATTTGATAGTCTAGGAAAAAATGGAATTAGAGATTTTTTAAAATCAAATCTTATTTTTCTATTTGTTTATCATTTGATTATTCTTAAAACTTTGTTAACTTCTAGGTGTTTAAAACCGATCGCCCAACTAATGCAAATGAAACAAGCTGTTATTTGTTTGCTCTATCACGTTCTTTCTCTTGGTTGTTAGATCCAATGCACAAAGATTACANTAAAACCGATCGCCCAACTAATGCAAATGAAACAAGCTGTTATTTGTTTGCTCTATCACGTTCTTTCTCTTGGTTGTTAGATCCAATGCACAAAGATTACAACAAAGCATCCAAAATTCGAAAAATGCAACAGTGGATAAGATCGTATGTTTTTCATCATTCTAGGTTTTTAAAAATCTTTTTTAGTGAAGATTTCTGTTCCATGATCCATGCACATATTTTGTCCGAAGAAGCTCAACCTGAAGACTTGCTAACGTCCTTGAGCTCATTCTTTCATATTCTTGGTCCAGATGCACATGAATATAAAATACTAAAGGACTACGAATATGTTCCATATTCTTCGTCAAAAATAACGCCACCATTTGGTGAAATTTTGTATGAGATTGTGAACAGAATTGAGAAAATTTTATATGGAGAGTTAAATGTTGATATACAAAAGTTGATACTGCTACATACTCGGATAAGGCAGAATAATGTGGAACTGAATCAAGAATTTGAAAATGTGTTAGAGCAGGCTCTTATGTCAAAGATTTCGTAAATTAATTTCTTAAATTGATATTGTAAAAATATAAAATGAGTAATATTTGATATTCGGATTAAATTGAGCAAAATGGAGGGAAAACGACCAAAAATTATAGGGGGGGGGGAAGACCCTTATGTAATTTTTGACCGTTTTTCGGACAGAGAAAACATTAGGGGGATTATTAGGAAAGTTTTTTAATTTGTTCAGGTTTGGGGGAACCTTCCCTGCCCCCTAGCTATCCCACTGGACCTTAGGCCGAGCCCGTAATGACTATAAGCAACTTGGAGAAAGAGGTCAGTAAGTGCTGGTCTCCTGGATCTTGTAAAATAGTACGCGTAATTTAGGAACAAAATTGGGTATAAATATTTTCAGGAGCAAACTTGATATTTTTTACTTTTAAAATTTGGGATGTCAATTTTTAAGAGAAAAAATTTTATTTAAAAAATTTAGATCTCGGTTTATTTTTAACACAAAAATTTACTCTATTTAAGAATCTACTTAATATAATTTATTTTTAGTGAAGCTGAAAATTCCAGCGATATTACTTCTTTGTTTCTTTACTTGAAACCGAATAAGGAGACGCCTTCTGTGGTTGCATTGCTGCAGAAAATCGAAGAACAATTACCAGTGATGAATCTTGGAGAACTAATTTCGATTTTACAGTCTTGGACAGACCGAATGAAAATCCCAGGAAATTATACTTGGCGGAACCATCCTTTGTTTAAAATGATTATTGAAACTGTTGCTAGGTCAGTTTGGCTTAGCTCTTTTATACTTAGCGTTTTGAAAGATCAAAAATTTATAGATATTATATGGGGGGACGAAAATCGAATTTTTTTGCAAAAATTTGATTTTTGACCTTTTCGAAAAATTAGCATAATTTTTTCATTTTGAATAATTTTACTCGATTTAAAAAAAATTCTCCTCAGACAATCCTCTTTCAAATACAACAAGAATTAGGTCAAGCGGATACGTACTCATTTTTCTATGGCATTTTAAAGGTTTGTATTGAAATGCATTATTTTATGAATTTCAAAGCGTTATAACTTTTTTCGAGATCTTGTGCTCAAAATATTCATGAGAACTGTAGAAAAAACGCTATGCAGCTAGATTTTTGAGTATAGAAGAAAATTTTTTGGCTAATCCCAAAGTTTAAAAAAACCTCTCAAAATTGATGTTTTTTCAAGAAAATCCGTATTTTTTAATTTTAAAAAAGGAAAATAGCTACATAGGATTTAAAATCTCATCGAGAGCAATCCATTAAGTGGTCGGTGGCACTGCTCCTGAAATTCCGAAAAAATTCAAAGGAAATACCCTTATGATTTTTTTCTCTTGCTCCTCTTGGAAATTTTCCTGAATATGATACTGTGTGTACTCCAGTTAATACGTGAGTAATCCAGTTATTTTAGACATGAAACCAACCTAACACCACAACAGATGATAACTCTTTGCAATATTAATAGAGGATGGATTATGGATGAAATTGCTGAATTGGTGCCGAAAATTTGTGATTCCTATTGTTTGCAGTGGGAAGAGTTCAAGAAATGGGATGACGTTTCGACTATAGCTAACTTCTTTGGCAAAACTCGCGTGACATATCGACAACCTTGGAAGTGTCTTATTAAATGGGTGTATAGAAATTTGGAGTAAGAATTTTTGCTTTCTGCGTTTTTAACCAATCCCATTGTAGCCGTTCTCCACCTCCAATCAATGAATTGACGATGATTTTTTCAAGTTGTGCACTTTCAAATGTGGATAAATCTTTATTGAGCGTGGTTGCGAATCGGCTGGCTCGTAATTTAAACCCGATGGATTTCAACAACGATTTTGAAGGCGCAACAAAATGGCTGAATGTGGTCTACAATATTGCTATCGCTGATGCACTTACACCCAAATTGGCTAGTACTGTTCTAAATTCGGATTTTTTGAGATTTTTCAATGCCGGACCAAATGCGAAAAAGACCTTTGAGGAGAAAACTGAAGAAGAGAGGACTGCAGATTTTGTGAGGTTTTTTCATGCGCAGAAATTGCTTCAACTGAATTTTGTGTCGAAGATTGGAAAAGAGTTTATGGGTGAAATATATACAGGGCCTACGATTGATATGGAGAAATTTATCATCGAAGATCCTGTAAGTAATATTTATAAGGAATTTTGAATCCAAATTGGTTGAAAACTTGAATGTGAAATTTTTGAAAATCGATTTTTGAGCAAAAGACTTTTTGCTCAAAACTCCAATTACTACGTTGTTTACTTATTGCTTTATTTTAGATATACATAACCGGAATTTGTTCTAAACTGAAATTCGGCAAACAAGGAATGGATAGCGCTAGAAATTTTCGCACCAATTTCAACGTCTATTGTGAAGCAGGTCAACTACGCCTCCCACCATTTTTGGATTTGATCACTGGAGTTTTTATTGATTCTGTCGTGTACTGGGACTCTAAGAACAAATGTCCTGTTTCGGTGCTTGAAAACCACAAAGGGAATCAAGTTGAAAAAGTTGCCATTCTATATTTTGTCGATGCACATATGACTAAAAGTGGAACTGGCGAGAAAGATGCTAGTCATATACGTTTATTAGGTCAGTTATTGTATTGAAGTTGCGTATCCAAGATACTAGAACTTTGATGGGAGTGTCCAAAATCTCTCAAGAAAAAGTATATATCCATTTATAGGACCCTATCAATTTCAAGTGAACCTCCTACAAAAAGCTGGTTACAAAGTATTGGTCATAACCGAAAGAGATTTACAAGCATTTGGCTCAACACCAGGAAGACATTTGGAATATATCACGAATGAGCTCAAGAAGCCGTCTGGAAAATATTTGAAGAATGAAAATTGGGGAAGCTTAGAACAAAACGACTTTGTAAAATTTCGACCAATGTCACAGAGCAACAATCAAAAACCAAAGATCTCAAAAGAAATACACTCGAAGCCACCACAGGTGAGTTTCTGGGTATTATCTCTAAATTAGAACATAAATTTTCATGAATTGGTCTATAATTTCAATCACTTTTCTGTTTATGATTTTTATGTACTTTTCAGTATAAACATGAGCCTATCCCTAAACGGAGATCTCCGGCCAAAAACGAATCTATATCTCAGATGCCCGTCACACTCGCGAGTTTTCCACCTATCAAGAAAAGACCGATTCATCAAGTGAATTCAAAGCAAGCTGGTTTTGCTTATGGATACAAACCTGAAGAATGAAGAAATTATTAAATAATCAAAGTCTATGAATTTATTTTTGTTATTATTGTTTTATTGAAATTTGTTTGTATTGAATGTACTGTGTAATAATAAGAAATAAAGATAAATATAAAACGTAATGTGCGTTCAGACTAACTTTTATTGGTGAGATCAACAAGCGCAACTCAAATTTCGGAAGGGGGCAAACCATCAGTTGGCTACCTTTTTTGGTAGCCGTGTTCTGCGTTGGAAATTTTTTATTGAAACAAAAACAAATTAGCACCACAGGCGCGAAATTTTTGTTGTTGGAAAATGGGTGTTTTAGTTCAGAAAACGCGATTTTTGTCAAAAAAGATGAATTTTGATAAAATAATGGAAATTTTGGACATTTTTAGCTAGAATTTTATAAATTTTTGGTGAAAAAAAACTTAAGGGGCCATTAGGAAAATTTTTTCATTTTTTTGTAGTGTGCTCCCAGAGCGCCTCATCTCAAAAATGATCAACATGAAGTTGAAAAACGCCATGTTTTCATTTGAGTCTAAAGGAGACAAAAAGTTACGGTACAAATTCAAAAAGTCACGGAAAAATGCAAAAAGTTGCGGGACAACAATCGTTCAATAAACAATTCTTTTAGTTCCTAGCATAAAATTTTTCCGATTGAATCAGGATCCTGATTCAATCGGAAATTTTATAGCAGTCAAATCTTTGAGGAAAAAAGGACTATATATATCGTATAGGATAATAATTTAAACCTTTTAGAAACCAGCCATTAATGACAAAAATGGGCCAAATCAAAAATTCAACAATCAAAAGCCAAAACTTCAATTTCAACACAAAAAATTTCAACAAAAATTGCAGACAGGTCCAGCTCCATCAGCTAAAAAAATTGTGTCTGCAACAGAAGCTGGCTTTCCTACCGCTGATATTGAATCTGACCAAGTACCCAGTAACAAAGTAGTCCAACAATCTTCAAATCTGAAAAAGCAAGAAAAGAAAATACAACTTAAGAATGGCATAAAGGAACCCAATAAAGATAATGAACAACCAATAACTAATCAGAATAAAGAAAAATCGAATAAAATCTCTGGTAATTCAGATTCCGAATCGATAGGATCTACATAGGAATATTGTTATTTACTTTCATTTTGTTTATGCTTTAATAAACTTTAAAAGCTGATATTTTTTAAGGCCCGCCACTAGACTCTAGTGCGTCGTACTCAGCGTTATAAAATTATAGAGGGGCATGGTATACTTCCACGCCTGTAGGAAGGGGATCCGTTTCGCCAAATTTTGGCTAAAACATAAGGGGGTACCATTAGGAAAAATTATGACTTTTTGGATTTTGGGATCATCCCTGGTCCCCAAATAGAGTGTATCCCAAGTGAACCCGAACACCCCAATTCTAGATTTAACCACATTCGAAAATTCGATGCCCCTGAAAATTTATTCTCATTTTATACTTCGAAATTTAATTCAGGGTGAATTAGATTCGCGAATCTAATTCACGTGAAGTGAATTCCTAGTGCCCATCCACCCAGCTTTCCGAATTGTAGTTGATCATAGAAATTCGATTTAATTTCGATTTTTCAAAGGTACCTAGTTCTTGTTTGCACTGTACCTTTAAGCAATAAACTTATCTGAAAAATCAACCTTCTGAAGGTAATTTTATACGATGATTGCGCTTATTGTCGAAATATGAAAAAATTTTGACCCTGATTCAGGTAAGTTTCGCTTTAATACATCGCATCCTTTTCTGGGTCAATAATTTTGGATGTTTATTTAAACATCATTTTCTGGTTAAACATCAATACTCTCTTGGAAGTTATCTAAATCATTTTATATTAAGTAAATATTTGCACGATTGTTTGAAATTATTCAAAACTTTTTTTTTTTTAATTCAACATATAAAATTTTTTTACGTTTACAGGGGTGGGGCAAGAGTCCTCGCCAAGGGGGCAAAAGTCTTGACATTTTAAAAATGTGTTTTCTCAACAATTCTGGGCGAGAAAACACCTTTTCAGCGTTTTTGACAATGTCAAAACTTTTTCCCCCTGGCGAGGACTTTGCCCTCCCCCTGTAACATTGTGTGTTTAACCTCTACTTAAATTTAGTGATACAAATCAGCGAACACACATGACAACTTGCTCAGAATCCACTTCATCATTGGTGCTTACTAAAGCCGAATGGTACAATTCAAGCGATTTTATCATCACCAAAGAAAAGATTAAAACTTTGTTGGGAAATCGAAGAATGATTGTACTGAACATGTTGTTTCTTGTAATTCTAATATCCCATTTCATTGCATAACTTATTTTAAGCGAGATTACCATGAACTCCCGCGTATTGGCTTGGCTTCACATAGTTTATTGGAGATGCACATGAAGGGTTTGGAAATTAAAAATGCTGCGAACAGCAAAGTGCCATGGATTTTGACTCATATCTACTCCAAACGTGATCCAAATTGGGTGCGTCAAAGTTTCAAGAAGGAAGATGTTGTGCAGTTTATTTTCAAGCTTATCAACAATGAACAAATAGAGGTAGGCTTCATTGGATATTTTACTAGGCACTAATTCGGATCCGAGAAGCATCTTGAAATTTTTGAAAATGATCCCTATAGGGATAGTTTTTGACCACTAGGGCAGTAGTGAAAATTTTTCATTTTCGGGGAGAAAAATGAAAAAATTTCCAACAAAGTATCATGTGAAAAATTACTTTGCTCAAAACGAAGCATAGGCAAAATTATGCCTAAAGTGGATCATAGGTAAACAAGTAGGAAGCGTTTTTACGCTTCAGGAGTGCTAAATTTGGATTTCTCATATGAAATACCCCTAGTAGGTCAGAAACTACCCTTATATGGGAATTTTTGACAAAAATTTTAAGTGCGCTGACCTGAACTAGCGAATTTTGCTACTATGTCCTGTTAATTTTTAGATCGAGTATGCTTTCAAAGGAGTTCGCTCTTCAGCGTACAGATATCCACTAGCGCCTTTGAAGTTGGATGCATATTTAGTGACGTTTATACCGGGCGCTCACTATGTAAATTTTGCTACATTCTAATGCACCTCAGTTTTTTCAGAGCCCAACGGTTAAGTTTATGACAGAACACGAGTTGTTAGAGTATTTGANGTTTACACCGGGCGCTCACTATGTAAATTTTGCTACATTCTAATGCACCTCAGTTTTTTCAGAGCCCAACGGTTAAGTTTATGACAGAACACGAGTTGTTAGAGTATTTGACTAAGAGTAATATGAAGGTTACTTTACAAGAGAAACTACGAACGCTGAGTGAATATAAGCCACCAAGTCCGATTTTTCCTCACGAGTGCAAGATATGCTATAATTCAAATATTGATCGAATTTTCATACCATGCGGTCACTGTTTTTGCTCTAGCTGTTGTGAGAATATGAAAAATTCTGGACGTAAAACTTGCCCTCTGTGTAGTACAAAACGTATGTTTCTCTCAGGCCCGTATCCAGGACTTTGGGGTGGAGGGGACAAAAAATTTTACTGGATCAGTTGGTGGGAGGGGGGGGGGGGCAATACTGTAATTCGATTTTCCAAAAATGCAAAAATTTGTCAAAATTGCCGAACATGGCCAAAAAAAGTTGAAAATTTTGCCCAAAATTGAACATTTTGACGAAAATTAAAAATTGACATTTTTTGTTTAAAAATTGCAACTTTTGTTGAAAAAATGGAAAATTTTAGGTCAATTTGGTAAAAAANAATTGAACATTTTGACGAAAATTAAAAATTGACATTTTTTGTTTAAAAATTGCAACTTTTGTTGAAAAAATGGAAAATTTTAGGTCAATTTGGTAAAAAAATTTTGGACAGAAACATAAGGGGCATTAGAAAAGATTTTCATTTTTTCAGCGACGGGATGCAATTGTCCCCTGCCCTTAAATACGGCCTGGTTGATCTACTGCATGTTGTAGTTTGTACATTCCCTTTTTAGGCGATTCCATCATGATGATCAAGAAAGCAAAAGAATGTCTGCTTTGTCCACGCAGCTCAACATGTGTCCTTTCAGCGGTTGCAACACCATGTGGATGCCTCTTCAGCTGTAATGAATCGATCGAATTCGAAAAGCCGATCCATTGCCCAAATTGTGATCGTGGTATCAAGAAAATCTACCAAGCTTTCTTTTAAATTATATAGTATCTATTTGTATTATAATTAACTACGAGTATATCTATGTTTAATTTTTATGTGCAATGTTTGATTAACAAGTACGGGTTTTACAGGGTGTCCCAAAAAAAGTAGAATTTTGAAATTTGTTGGGGTCAATTTTTCGAAAAATTTTTTTTCTAAAAATGTCATTTCTAGGGGTAAAAATAGCTGAAAAACACGAATCTGACGTCCAAAAATTTTTTTGACCCATAAAAACCCCTTAAATGGCCAAAAAATGTTAAAATGGTTCGAAAAATTGACCCCAAAAAATTTCAAAATTCTACTTTTTTTGGGACACCCTGTATATTTTTTCGTTTTTGTTTATTTTTGATCTCAATGTTATCATGTTTGTTATAAATAAAGCTTGTAGAAATAAATGCAAAATAACTTTTCGCATTACATATTGGCCCATCAATTGGGCACTAGGATAACTTACAACAAATTTCACTATCGAGCAACTTACAACGGTCTATTTTCTTCACTTTCCTGTGGTCAAAATTCAAACAATTGACTTTTTTCGTTGTAAGTTGTCCTAGTGCCATAAATTAATTGCTCTTCATAGCCACGTACGCATGTGTTTGAACGTTGAAAAAAGTCTGATCCCGGAATTTTCAGTAAAATAGCCATAACTTTTTTCTATGAGATTTTAACGGAAGTCTCCTTATCGGTTTTTTTCTATTATTGCTCGACAAAATAAAATTACCCAAGAAAAAAGTGACTGACAAGGGAGGGTCTCGAACTGTCCTTTAGTTTTTCAAAAACTGCCTATGTCATATTGTAGAGGACCCACAACAGTATTGTAATTTTGGTTCAAGTTTGGATTAGGAGAAAGTTTTCCTCCCCCTACAGAGACCAAAATCGAAAAGTAATGATAGGCAAAATTTTTCATGTAATTTTAGGGTGGTTTGCTTTTACAACTATTTTTATTCGCTAAAGTACAAAATTTCGACCTCCTTGGATCGAACCTTGCCAGATCGGAAGGTCTGGCAACCAACCAACGAAACCTGAGGTCGAAAATTTTGAAATCATTCAGTGAAACAGACTATAACTAATTTGCTGTCTACAAAATTACAATGAGACTTAAGGCATTTTGTTTCATTTTTTGTTCTTCATTTTCTCTTCTTTTACATCGCCAAAACCCTGTCCTCATGGCAATTATCTACACAAAGTCTGCGGGAAATAGCCGTTGGGCGAAGCATAGGCGGAGTCGAGAGATTTTTGGCGGGAAGAAATCAACCCAGGGTGGACACTACCACTGTGAACTGTTCATAGCGAAAACCTGCAGGTGCCGAAAAACTGGAGGAGGATATTTTTCGTCTTCTTTCTTTCTTTGCTTGCCATTTTTACGGCTTTCCAGCGGTATTTTATGCGCATGGTTGGGAGTAGCGCACATTCGGCAGAAATTGCCATTGCAATCGCCGATCGAATGTTTTTGTGGCGAGGACAGTTGGGTGAGAGCCGTGTTTGCGCGCGAGGACAGTTGGGTGAGAGCCGTGTTTGCGCGCGAGGACGAGGACAATACCATAAGTCTGTCGATGTTCTTTCTAGTAGGTGTCATAATCATAGACGTGATGGTCACTAATCATGTATGTATGTTTTATATACAAGGCTCTGATATATTCTCATCGTCTGCTCTAGTTCTATTGTTGGGAGTATAGTGTTCGAGTGTCTCCACGTTGCATGTGGACTCTGTCTTTCTTTTAGCGACCTAAGCTCTCATCACTTCACACGATGAGAAGAACATGGCTCTTCTATCGCAAACACGAATAGCTCTCCAATGGCCTTCCATTTTTATTTTCCTTTTCTTCAATTCGGCCGCCAAATTCTACATTCTCACAGCGATTGATTGATTTTCGAGCGCGATTCATTTAAATTTTCTTTTCTAATGTTAATTTTATGATAAATTTGAAAAATTTTCTAGGTATTGGTCAGCCCTAAATTACACTATTTGTATCTAATTATTTTAAACATGATCAGATACGAATATGAGGATGAAGAGGAAGAAATTCAACAGGCTGACGCCTCAACTAGTCCTAGACTTGATATAAATATGGAAGACTTGGGCGATATTGATGAATTTTTTGCAGATCCTCATTTCCAAGCTATTGTTAATGAAACTCCTTGGCTTCAAACTATTGCGAATGAGTTTTATGAGGTTGGTTTTTAACAATTATTTAATAGTACCGGGAGGCCGAGCGNATGAATTTTTTGCAGATCCTCATTTCCAAGCTATTGTTAATGAAACTCCTTGGCTTCAAACTATTGCGAATGAGTTTTATGAGGTTGGTTTTTAACAATTATTTAATAGTACCGGGAGGCCGAGCGCTAACGCGCTCGGAGGGAAGAGAACCAAAATTGTACTAAATTTGGCATTTTTTATACCAAAAACTGTAATTTTTTAACCATTTTCAGCTTAAAAACAAGCATTTCTCAAAAAAATTTTTGCCTGCTTCGCTGGTTTTTTCTTAACTCAAGAATTTCAACAGAATTTTCAGCTTAAAAAAGAGTTTTCAACAAAAAATTTTCGCTTCTGTTGGCGCGAAAAAACATAAGGGCCAAGATGGTTTTTGAGATTTAAAAGAAAAATCGAAAAAATCACTTTGGCCCTCCCTTATGTTTTTACCCAAATTTTTAGAAAATTTTCAAAAAAATATAAGGGGGCCCTTATGATTTAAAAAATTTTTGAGGTGGGCCTCCCCCGAAATTTCGTAGCTTCTACGGCCCTGGTTACCGAGATCGTCTGGACATCCTCACAGAGAAACAAACATTACACGTTTAATATAGTAGGATTTCAATCAGGGCTGTAGCGGAACAGGTTCAATGGCCAGAACCGAGAAAAAGGCCGGAATTTAACGCAACCGGAACGAAACTACAGCCCTGATTCTAATATATATGGAAAATCGCTCGAGTTTTGGCAACTATATGTGAGAAAATTTTTAGCAAGCTGACATGAAGTCCTTCTTTTTCGAAGATGAGCCTCAGCAAGTTCAGGGCACCAGCCAAGAATCTTCATCGCTTACAGAACCCAATTCACAGCTATTCCTTTCACAGCCTTTAGAAAATCGTATTACAAAAATCGAATCTGTACCAGTCGACGAGTTTAATGATGAAGATATTTTCATGAACGAAAACTTGCATCATCATGAATACCTCGAATACCAGCAGCCAATAGTCAAAAAGATTGAAGAGTATGACCAGCCGCAACATAGTAGAGTTCATACAATTCAAGCTGAAGCACAAAATTATCAACAAGCAATGGCTTTGAAACCTAGGAATGAAGGTATGCACAAAAACTCGTTTATACAGGGGCCCAAAAAAACGAGAATTTTGCCAATTTTTGGTCTTAAAAAGTGGGCTTAAAAAACACGTATTTTTGCTATTTTAGGGGCTTTTTTGGGGTCAAAAAATTTTTTGGACGCCGGATTCGTGTTTTTCAGCCATTTTTACCCCTAGAAATGATGTTTTTAGAAAAAAATTTTCTCAAAAAAATGCCCCCAAAAATTGGCAAAATTCTCGTTTTTTTAGCACCCTGTAAAAAAAATCCATTTTTAGAACCACGCCCAACAGCACCAGTCCCACCAGCAGCACTACCAGGAAGAGCACCTTTACTTTCCTATGGTTCAAATTCATCTTCAACCAAATATGCCAAAATCGATCAGATTCAAACAACCCAACCAAAAATTATCGAAGAACGGAAATATGAAGGTTTCGGGAAACCTTCTTATTCATATTCATGTCTTATTGCATTAGCACTAAAAAATAGTGCCACAGGGCAGTTAACTGTCTCAGAGATTTACGCCTTTATGTGGTAGGAATTATTTTGTATGACCTTATTTAAGAGATTATTTAGCGAGCACTTTCCATATTTTCGTGGAGCACCAAGTGGATGGAAAAATTCCGTGAGGCACAATTTATCACTCAACAAGTGTTTTCAAAAAATTGAAGTTGATGAGCCAGGCTGTCATGGGAGAAAATCATGTTTATGGAGATTAAATCCCAACAAACAAATAAAAATGGATCAAGAGATTCGGAAATGGCGTGAGCGGCATGAAAAAAATATTTTGAGCTGTATGACATGCCCAGGTTGGTATATAGTATCATAACGACTTGAAACGGATTTTTTAGCCGATTTGAACTTGATTGAAGCTGGAAAGAAGGGTATGCCACCTTCGGTCAGAAAAAGACAGCCGATGGAAAAACCTGTTATAAACATGGTATTTAGATGTTTTCTGTTTAAATAAATTGTATTGTTTTTAGAACTGGCCGAGAACAATAACTCAACCAAAAATCATTCGAAGGCCAACATTTTTGACAAAAGGGAATAGCCATTTTAAAGTATTGGTATGAACTTTCAAGAAAACATTTATGTAAAAAATCCATTTTTTAGCGAACTCCGAAAATCACAATTTCCGATGGAGAAACTGTAAGACAAGCCGCCGCTAGAAATTTGGAGCAGCTTCTTCACCAAAGATCAGCTCCGATCATTCCTAACTATAGACAAAATCAAAATACAATACATACAGTGCATAAAACCAATAGTGATGGAAAAACCACAGTATGAACTTTTATACACCGCATTTACCATGAACTTAGGCTACTCGATAATCGTCTCGACCAGTTGGTTGAGACTCTAAATGTCTCGACTCGACCTAGTCTCGACTATGTTTGAATGTGTCTGAACATTGACACGAAAATCCTGAATTTGAAAATTTTCACCTCGATTTTTTTTCTTTAAAAAAACCTTTGCCATTTTTTTATAACTCGATGAGATGAATAAAATGACATCAAAATTATCCAATTTGAAAATTGTTTTGGGTTATTGAAACGAAAACCCTGATTCATGTTTTCGTTTCAATAATCCAAAACAATTTTCAAATTGGATAATTTTGATGCCATTTTATTCGTCTCATCGAGTTATAAAAAATGGTAAAGGTTTTTTAAAGAAAAAAAATCGAGGTGAAAATGGAAAAATTTCAAATTCAGGATTTTCGTGTCAATGTTCAGGGGCATAGTCGAGATTCGAGTCTCGACTTAAACCGAACTCAAACGATTAGCGAACAGCTTCATAATTCAATATTTCCTTTTCAGGTCATCCGCGTGACCTCATCCGGACGCCATACTCAAACATTCAATAGCCAAGTCACATCTATGCCAACTTCTATTTCATCTGATATTGTAACTTCTCTACCTTCGACTTCCACAACGGCTACTATCAGAATGGGTGGAATTACAGTAAGAGCAGTGGATGCAGATTCAGTCATGGAACAACAACAGCCTGCAACTTCTTCGTCTCAGATCCAACAACATCAATCACCTCAACATTTACAAACAACCTTTCCCATGCTGAACCAACGTCCTAAGTCACCCGAATTGAACTTTGCTAGAATGAATGAAGATAATAGGGCCATGAAGATTGAACCTAATGAAGAACCACCGCAGAGAAATGGTAAAGACTTTAACATTTTTCAAAATAAATAAATTTTCTTTAGATCCGATGCCTCCAGTATTCTCTCCGATGTTTTACTATGACCTTCTTCATGAAAACGACAATCGAACTCTCCTTGAAGCACCTATTGGAAACCATGAGTTTGAAAATCGTTCTCTATCCCCGCTTCATTTCGCTTCCTGTCCTTATGAAACGGTTACAAATGCATTGAATGATAATAGTTTATTACAAAGTGCTCTAGCTCAAAGTCCATGCAAGAGTAATATGCTATAGAAAAATGTTATGTTTCGCATATAGTAAACAATATTGTAAGATATTATTTTGGGCTAACATTGTGAAATGCAAGGGAGGGTCTCGAACTGTCCGATCGCTTTTCAAAAACTGTCTATGTCATATTGTAGAGGACTCCCAACTTCATTTCTAAAGTGAAAGAATTATCGGCTAACCCTTTAATTTGATAGTTCTAGAGCGCTTCAAAGTTTTGCCTTAATAGTGCTTTTACTTATTCAATAAATTTTGCCTGATTCAATAAAAGATTGTTTATTGAAACGAAATGATCGAACATTAGAAAATTCAAAATTCATCGATCCGTTTGAGAAGGGCGATAGCTCAATGAATTCCTGAGATCATAAGGAACAATTTTGCAAAATATCACTTTTATGAGAAATGGAAAAACGGGGAGCGCCGTAGAGAAATGTCCTAGAGCCTCATTTCGCCCTTTTTGCACAATAAATAAAGAGCAAAAATGGTTAAAAAGGGGTAAGGCCCTATAAAAAGGGCAAAATGGTCATCCTGGGTCCTCTACAATATGGCATAGGCAGTTTTTGAAAATCGATCGGACAGTTCGGGACTCTCTCTAGTAAGATCTTTGTTTATTGCTATTTTTCTAGTCCAACATATAATTGAAATTAAATTTATTATTAATATAATAACTTGTTTATTTGTTTATGTATTCTTTTTTATGCAAGCTATTACTTTTTTATTGTTTCATTAACTTATTCATTTATTTTTCTAATAATTTATAATTTCTCAAAAACGAGCTATCCATATATTTCCATAATTTACTATCTAACATACAGAATGGCCAAAGCCCGTATCTAGGATTTACGGAGGGGCAAAAATTGACTCGTTATACAAGCTTATACAACCCGTTGTATGGCTTGTGCAACGAGTCAAATTCAAGTACGACTGGTTCCTACATTGCGCGACAGCAGTGCAACTGTCGTACATATAAGCCAGTGCGACGAAAGTGCGGCTTTTCATACCTTTTTCGGCAAGAAAAGTTTTCAGCAAGGTCGTCATACTGAAAATTCCATCGTAATGACGCTAGCAAAAAGTGTCAGTACGATGGTCTTCCCGACAAGATTTTTTCAATAAGACTGACACGAGCAGATATCCGACTTATAATCTCCTAATTTTACTCATCGTCCCGACACAACATCGATGAGAAGGTCAAAAGTATGACGAGTGCACTAGCAGACGCTAGCTGTCATACTACGTGCTAGGAGGGCCTTAAAGGGGAGCGTTGTTCGGAGTCATTCTCAGAGAAACTGCGAGCGCCGAAGGCACTCCGGTACGTCTTTTTTATTAGCCCGTTGATACACCATAAATAAAATTTTGTTTGTTGCCTTTAATTTTTGTTCAAATGTCTGTATATAGTTGTAGGAATAGTAGTTGTATATTTGGGATGTAATTATTATACTTGTTATTATTTAATTGCATGCAACAATTGTTGATATTATACAGGGTGGACTTAAATAACCCGCTTCCATATCGAACGGATTTTCTATAAGTTTTGATGCAAAGTTCTAGGGGTTAATTTTATGCGAAGAATCGATTGCATTTTCTAAACATGAAAAAATTACACTGACCCTGATTTAGGTGATTTTCGCTTCAATACACCCAAATCTTCCCTGAATCAGGGTCGAGAGAGCATTTTTGAATTCTGTTCTAAAAACCATGCCAAGGGTAATTTTATCCGGGCAATCAATTTAGCGCATTACCAAGACGCAAAAATGTTTCTCTGAGTCAGAAATTACCCCTGGTAGATGATTTTTATATCAGAATCCAAAATAGTCCCCTTGACCCTGGTTCAGGGAAGAAGTGGGTGTATTGAAGCGAAAATCACCTAAATATGGATCGGGATAATTTTTTCATGCTTTGAAAATGCGCGCAAGTCGATTCTTCGTATAAAATTATCCCCTAGAACTTTGCATAAAAAACTCATAGGAAATCCGTTTCATATGGGGGCGGATTATTTAAGTCCACTCTGTAGTGTGGTTAAATAAAATAACTTTACAAAAAATTGGTTAGCTCTTTCGTTACGGATGATATCAGATGGGTACTTTGGTGCAGATAAATCTAGTCTACAAGATACATGCAAAGGAAAAATTTTAAAAATCTTTTTCTATAGTTAAGGTTGTCAGATTGCAACCTTTAGGTTGGAAAAAAATCGTATTCGCTGAATTAGAGTCATGTAAGCATTTTCGAGCATCGGAAGAAAGCGTAGACGCCGGCAGCTGGCAGCGTCGAAAAATTGCGACGCTGGAAACGTCCGACACTACTAGCGTTGGAAATTCCGAAACTCAAACCATCGTAATGCTGCCAGCGTCGGAAAATTCGTCGCAGGAAACATCCGACGCTGACAGCGTCGCGGCTACTCAGAGTCAACTTCCATTGGTCAAAATCAAAAAATTCCTTCAGATTCGAGTTTCCCATGTCGGAAAACCCCTAAATACAAAAAATCAGCTGACTTGGAGAACTTTTTAAAAATTCGATTTTTTCGACCCCAAGGGAAAAATCGAAATTTTTCTTTTTCGATTTTTTGACATGGATAGGCTTCTCCTAGTCTCAGGATTAAAATAAAATTTTTTTAACCAAATTGGATTTCAAATAAAAAAACGTTATGAGAAAATTTTAGCATTACGAAAATTTGGACCACCCTGTATTTTGTATAGACTTTTATTTTATCCAAAACCTTGATTTGTTTATCCTCCACGTGATTGTATTTAGTCAAATCCGAATCTTCCCCCGAAGAATTATGATAAACACTAAAGATTTGATTTTGATAACAAAATCTAATATGGCGAGAGCCACTCAATAAGAATTTATATTGAATCAATATTTATCATAACCCTTTCTAAATGCATTTAATACTGAATTTTTCTATTCTAAATTATTTTTCTAAAAAAAATCTTTTCTGTTTAATCCGGCATCTTTTTGTTCTGTATATAGTTGGCCATTTCTTAAAAACACTCATTATTGTTCGGAAAATGAACAAGTGTGAAACTGATGAGTTTCAGCTAAAACACTTACTAAAATCTAAAGAATTCGATATGGCTGTTAAAAAACTCAATGAACCGTTTGGTGTAATTTTGTTAAATGAATACGCTGTTGACATGACGTTAAATTGGCTATGTAATACCAATAATATGTCTGATGTTCATAAAAATACATTGTTTGTGACATTGGACTATAAAGCAAGAGAAGAGCTGTTAAAGTTTTATCCAGAACTGGTGGTGTTTACTTGGAACGCCAAGTGTCTTCAAGTAAGGCTTCTTGAATTTGAGATGTATACATATTTTTCCTTGGTTCCCCAAGGAGTAAAAAGTGTAAAAAAATTTTGTCTCCTATTTCGATGATTTTGGTATCAATCGTTTTCTCTCATCGTCCCATACAACTTTTGTAATAACATTCCGAGCTTAAATCTAACGTTCCCGAGATCATCTGGACACACAAACAACAAATATTAGGGGCCGGCCTTAAATTACGTTTGCAAAAAGTTGGATTTTGAACCCCCCCTCCGTTAGTTTTTTTCCTTAGAAAAATCTTAAAATTTTAATGGAGCCTTAGATTTTCAGAGACCCCCTCCCCCTCTTGGCAAACATAATTTAAGGACAGCCCCTTACACGTTTAATGTAGTAGGGGTACAAAAAATTTCAAGAAAAATCCCCACCAGGATTTATCTTTATATCCAGTATAAAGACCTTACTTGGAAGGGCTCGCTCTATTAGAGGATTTACGGTAAATTTAAAATTTTTAAAAATTTAGAGTCACTTCTTACCAAATGACGCAACTTATATGAGCTTCTTTTTGTTCCGCACTAATCTCATTCGAGCTTTAATAAGAAAGAAGAAAAACTTTTGGATGTTGCAAGCTGATACTATTTGGAGAAGAAACTTATTTGAAAAACCTGTCTCATCTTCCACAATTAATGTCGCTCTTGATCAAACAGGTATTTTCGTTAAAAAATTTTCCCAATAAACTCCTTATAGGACATGAATTTTCAAGAAAATATACAATGAACGGCGCAAACTTTTTAGTTTTTGGAAATAGGTCCAATACAAAAGAGCTATTCGAAGATGTGTATTGGTATCAAAGCAGATTTTATGTAACTGATCCCGATGTTATGAAAGTTGTTTGTTCGAATTCGAGGTATAAATGTGGATGGATGCGACATAGGTAATATCTATTTTTGAATGAATCTCGTTGAAAAACTCTAAATAGATTCATATCTGGTTGGGAATGGATATATAGTCAACAAGTCCGACCTCCTATGCTTATACAAATGGATGGTGAAGTCAATGGAAATAAGATATCAACTATGAAAAGGTTATTTATCAAAAAAGTTTGACTATTCATATTTTTAGCTATAATCTATGGTTCCTTAACGATAACAGAACTTGCAATATTACTTCTGTTGCTCATGCCCAACAGATCATTAAATCTGGTCAAATACCTCGCTTATTTTCTAGCTCAAAATTGAAACAAAAGTTCATAATTTTGCTGGGACAATTTTTAAGTGATCTACCACTATTTGGCAAATATTACAGGATTTATGGAGGAATTCCATCTCTTTATTTGCAAATTTTTTAAAAGAAAACAGAGCTTTATGTCACAAAATTTTTTAAGGGTTATTACTTTTTCGTGCGATTTTCTCATTTTTCTATCGATTTTCATCAAAAGTAACCTTTAAGAAAATTGTAGAAGAAATCAAGCTCTACAACTTTGTTAAAGG